>CM047883.1:6939855-7226236 GCA_026212405.1 Petrea volubilis | reverse complement strand
TCAGAAATAAAGGTTTGTAATGCGATCATTTAATTCACAGTATTACGGCCGTACATTTCGATTAGCATTATTTTTGCGCTCGAAGGGTCGCTCTTCTTACTATGTGATCGCGAAAGTGGATGCATCGAATCATTTGGCACGTTTGTTTTATTTACGAAAGGAGATTAAAATATTTTTTGAATTCGATCGTGGATCATAAAATGTAAAATCCAGGATAGTTTGAATGGCTATTGAAAGGGATTTGATCCACGAAACCCCGGATCTTGTTTTTTCCAGATTGATTTATATTTTCTTGTTATTTATCTGCCTATGTTCTTATTTTGCTTAATTTTCCTTCCGACTCATCATTGAAATTGAAGTCTAGAAAAGGAAAAATTTAACAAAATTGGTACTTGGTAATCTTTCTAACGTCATCAGTACTCCATTAATTACACTGCCCTGTTAATTAACTAACAAAACTTTCCTGCGCCGTTGCCGGGGATCGACCCGGTCACCCGCTGTGACAGGCGGGAATACTCACCACTTACTACAACCTAGTGGTTATGCTGAAATCGAGCTACTTGCTAGGTGGACATACTGTGTAGATTCAGAAATAAGCGGTGCCTTTATACGGATCCGTTAATCGATTAGTCTGTCCGAGCCGTTAGCTTTTCGATTGACAGGATTCTTCCGCCCAAAGAGTCGTGGTTCTTGTTATGTAATCGCAAAAATACACCCGTCGGATCCATAGACACATTTCTTTTACTTTCGAAAGGTGATCACAAAATAATTTTCGTGAATTGGATTGCGGAATTACAGTATGTAAAAACCCATGATTTTTCAAATAGTTATTTGAAAGGGTTTGATTGATTTAGTCACAGGCCCTGATATTTCCTCATTGATGTTTCGTTATGTTATTATTTTTCTTCTATTTTATTTTATTTAATTTCATTTTCACCTCATTCATCAAAATTCTTTACGTGAGAGTTTGGAATACTAATCACTATGCTGCGATTACTCTTTGCAACGTAAAATTGAACTATTTGTTATGTGGACATACGGCATGCGTTCATTCAGAAATAAAGGTGTGTAATGCGATCATTTAATTCACAGTATTACGGGCCGTACAATTTCGATTAGCATTATTTTTTGCGCTCGAAGGGTCGCTCTTCTTACTATGTGATCGCGAAAGTGGATGCATCGAATCATTTGGCACGTGTGTTTTATTTACGAAAGGAGATTTAAAATATTTTTGTGACTCGATCGTGGGATCATAAAATGTAAAATCCAGGATAGTTTGAATGGCTATTTGAAAGGGATTTGATCCACGAAACCCCGGATCTGGTTTTTCCAGATTGATATTTCTTTTCTTGTTATTTATCTACCTATGTTCTATTTTGCTTCAATTTTCCTTCCGACTCATTCATTGAAATTTGAAGTCTAGAAAAGGAAAAATTTGAACAAAATTGGTACTTGGTAAATTCTGTTGCTAACGTCATCAGTACTCCATTATTACACTGCCTGTTAATTAACTAACCAAAACTTTCCTGCGCCGTTGCCGGGGATCGAACCCGGGTCACCGCGTGACAGGCGGGAATACTCACCACTATACTACAACGACTATTGGTTATATGAAATCGAGCTACTTGCTATGTGGACATACAACTGTGCAGATTCAGAAATAAGCGTGCCTTTATAGGATCCGTTAATCGATTAGTTGTCCGAGCCGTAGCTTTTTCGATTGACACGATTCTTCCGCCCAAAGGGTCGTGGTTCTTGTTATGTAATCGCAAAAATACACCGTCGGATCCATAGACACATTTCTTTTACTTTCGAAAGGTGATCACAAATAATTTCGTGAATTGGATTGCGGAATTACAGTATGTAAAAACCCATGATTTTTCAAATAGTTATTGAAAGGGTTTGATTGATTAATCACAGGCCCTGATATTCCTCATTGATGTTTCGTTTAATGTTATTATTTTTCTTCTATTCTATTTTTATTTAATTTCATTTTCACCTCATTCATCAAAATTCTTTTACGTGAGAGTTTGGAATACTAATTCACTATGCTGCGATTACTAATTTGCAACGTAAAATTGAACTATTTGTTATGTGGACATACGGCATGCGTTCATTCAGAAATAAAGGTATTGTAATGCGATCATTTAATTCACAGTATTACGGGCCGTACATTTTCGATTAGCATTATTTTTGCGCTCGAAGGGTCGCTCTTCTTACTATGTGATCGCGAAAGTGGATGCATCGAATCATTTGGCACGTTTGTTTTATTTACGAAAGGAGATTAAAAATATTTTTGTGAATTCGATCGTGGGATCATAAAATGTAAAATCCAGGATAGTTTGAATGGCAATTTGAAAGGGATTTGATCCACGAAACCCCGGATCTTGTTTTTCCAGATTGATTTATATTTTCTTGTTATTTATCTGCCTATGTTCTTATTTTGCTTAATTTTCCTTCCGACTCATTCATTGAAATTTGAAGTCTAGAAAAGGAAAAATTTGACAAAATTGGTACTTGGTAATTCTGTTGCTAACGTCATCAGTACTCCATTATTTACACTGCCCTGTTAATTAACTAACAAAACTTTCCTGCGCCGTTGCCGGGGGATCGAACCCGGGTCACCCGCCGTGACAGGCGGGAATACTCACCACTATACTACAACGACTATTGGTTATATTAAAATCGAGCTACTTGCTATGTGGACATACAACTTGTGTAGATTCAGAATAAGCGTGCCTTTATACGATCCGTTAATCGATTAGTCGTCCGAAGCCTTTGCTTTTTCGATTGACAGGATTCTTCCGCCCAAAGGTCGTGGTTCTTGTTATGTAATCGCAAAAATACACCCGTCGGATCCATAGACACATTTCTTTTACTTTCGAAGGTGATCACAAATAATTTCGTGAATTGGATTGCGGCATTACAAGTATGTAAAAACCCATGATTTTTCAAAATAGTTATTTGAAAGGAGTTTGAATTGATTAGTCACAGGCCCTGATAATTTCCTCATTGATGTTTCGTTTATGTTATTATTTTCCTTCTATTTTATTTTATTAATTTCATTTCACCTCATTCATCAAATTCTTTTACGTGAGAGTTTGGAATTACTAATCACTATGCTGCGATTACTCTTTGCAACGTAAAATTGAACTATTTGTTCTGTGGACATACGGCATGCGTTCATTCAGAAATAAAGGTGTTGTAATGCGATCATTTAATTCACAGTATTACGGGCCGTACATTTTCGATTAGCATTATTTTTGCGCTCGAAGGATCGCTCTTCTTACTATGTGATCGCGGAAAGTGGATGCATCGAATCATTTGGCACGTTTGTTTTATTTACGAAAGGAGATTAAAATATTTTTGTGAATTCGATCGTCGGATCATAAATGTAAAAATCCAGGATAGTTTGAATGGCTAATTTGAAAGGGATTTGATCCACGAAACCCGGATCTGGTTTTTCCAGATTGATATTTCTTTTCTTGTTATTTATCTACCTATGTTCTTATTTTGCTTTAATTTTCCTTCCGACTCATTCATTGAAATTTGAAGTCTTAGAAAAGGAAAAATTTAACAAAATTGGTACTGGTAATTCTGTTGCTAACGTCATCAGTACTCCATTATTACACTGCCCTGTTAATTAACTAACAAAACTTTCCTGCGCGTTGCGGGGACGAACCCCGGGTCACCCCGCGTGACAGGGCGGAATACTCACCACTATACTACAACGACTATTGGTTATATAAATCGAGCTACTTGCTATGTGGACATACAACTTGTGTAGATCAGAATAAGCGTGCCTTTATACGGATCCGTAATCGCTTAGTTGCGTCCGAGCCGTTGCTTTTCGATTGACAGGATTCTTCCGCCCAAGGGTCGTGGTTCTTGTTATGTAATCGCAAAAATACACCCGTCGGATCCATAGACACATTTCTTTTACCTTTCGAAAGGTGATCACAAATAATTTCGTGAATTGGATTGCGGAATTACAGTATGTAAAAACCCATGATTTTTCAAATAGTTATTTGAAAGGGTTTGATTGATTAATCACAGGCCCTGATATTTCCCTCATGATGTTTCGTTTATGTTATTATTTTTCTCTATTCTATTTTATTTAATTTCATTTTCACCTCATTCATCAAAATCTCTTTACCGTGAGAGTTTGGAATACTAATCAGCTATGCTGCGATTACTCTTTGCAACGTAAAATTGAACTATTTGTTATGTGGACATACGGCATGCGTTCATTCAGAAATAAAGGTGTTGTAATGCGATCATTTAATTCACAGTATTACGGGCCGTACATTTTCGATTAGCATTATTTTTGCGCTCGAAGGGTCGCTCTTCTTACTATGTGATCGCGAAAGTGGATGCATCGAATCATTTGGCACGTTTGTTTTATTTACGAAAGGAGATTAAAAATATTTTTGTGAATTCGATCGTGGATCATAAAATGTAAATCCAGGATAGTTTGAATGGCTATTTTGAAGGGATTTGATCCACGAAACCCGGATCTGGTTTTTCCAGATTGATATTTCTTTTCTTGTTATTTATCTACCTATGTTCTTATTTTGCTTCAATTTTCCTTCCGACTCATTCATCTGAAATTTGAAGTCTAGAAAAGGAAAAATTTAACAAAATTGGTACTTGGTAATTCTATTCTAACGTCATCAGTACTCCATTAATTACACTGCCCTGTTAATTAACTAACAAAACTTTCCTGCGCCGTTGCCGGGGATCGAACCCGGGTCACCCGCGTGACAGGCGGGGAATACTCACCACTATACTACAACGACTATTGGTTATATGAAATCGAGCTACTTGCTATGTGGACATACAACTGTGCAGATTCAGAATAAGCGTGCCTTTATAGGATCCGTTAATCGATTAGTTGTCCGAGCCGTAGTTTTCGATTGACACGATTCTTCCGCCCAAGAGTCGTGGTTCTTGTTATGTAATCGCAAAAATACACCCGTCGGATCCATAGACACATTTCTTTTACTTTCGAAAGGTGATCACAAATAATTTCGTGAATTGGATTGCGGAATTACAGTATGTAAAAACCCATGATTTTTCAAATAGTTATTTGAAAGGGTTTGATTGATTAGTCACAGGCCCTGATATTTCCTCATTGATGTTTCGTTTATGTTATTATTTTTCTTCTATTTTATTTTTTCATTTTCACCTCATTCATCAAAATTCTTTTACGTGAGAGTTTGGAATACTAATCACTATGCTGCGATTACTCTTTGCAACGTAAAATTGAACTATTTGTTATGTGGACATACGGCATGCGTTCATTCAGAAATAAAGGTGTTGTAATGCGATCATTTAATTCACAGTATTACGGGCCGTACATTTTCGATTAGCATTATTTTTGCGCTCGAAGGATCGCTCTTCTTACTATGTGATCGCGAAAGTGGATGCATCGAATCATTTGGCACGTTTGTTTTATTTACGAAAGGAGATTAAAAATATTTTTGTGAATTCGATCGTCGGATCATAAAATGTAAAATCCAGGATAGTTTGAATGGCTATTTGAAAGGGATTTGATCCACGAAACCCCGGATCTGGTTTTTCCAGATTGATATTTCTTTTCTTGTTATTTATCTACCTATGTTCTTATTTGTTCTATTTTCCTTCCGACTCATTCATCGAAATTTGAAGTCTTGAAAAGGAAAATTTAACAAAATGGTACTTGGTAATTCTATATCTAACGTCATCAGTACTCCATTAATTACACTGCCCTGTTAATTAACTAACAAAACTTTCCTGCGCCGTTGCCGGGGATCGAACCCGGGTCACCCGCGTGACAGGCGGGAATACTCACCACTATACTACAACGACTATTGGTTATATGAAATCGAGCTACTTGCTATGTGGACATACAACATGTGCAGATTCAGAAATAAGCGTGCCTTTATAGGATCCGTTAATCGATTAGTTGTCCGAGCCGTAGTTTTCGATTGACACGATTCTTCCGCCCAAAGAGTCGTGGTTCTTGCTATGTAATCGCAAAAATACACCCGTCGGATCCATAGACACATTTCTTTTACTTTCGAAAGGTGATCACAAATAATTTCGTGAATTGGATTGCGGAATTACAGTATGTAACAACCCATGATTTTTCAAATAGTTATTTGAAAGGGATTGATTGATTAAACACAGGCCCTTCAATTTCCTCATTGATGTTTCTTTTATGTTATTATTTTTCTTCTGTTCTAATTTTATTTAATTTCATTTTCACCTCATTCATCAAAATTCTTTAACGAGAGAGTTTGGAATACTAATCGCTATGCTGCCATTACTCTTTGAAACGTAAAATTGAACTATTTGTTATGTGGACATACGGCATGCGTTCATTCAGAAATAAAGGTGTTGTAATGCGATCATTTAATTCACAGTATTACGGGCCGTACATTTTCGATTAGCATTATTTTTGCGCTCGAAGGGTCGCTCTTCTTACTATGTGATCGCGAAAGTGGATGCATCGAATCATTTGCCACGTTTGTTTTATTTACGAAAGGAGATTTAAAATATTTTTGTGAATTCGATCGTGGGATCATAAAATGTAAAATCCAGGATAGTTTGAATGGCTATTTGAAAGGGATTTGATCCACGAAACCCCGGATCTGGTTTTTCCAGATTGATATTTCTTTTCTTGTTATTTATCTACCTATGTTCTTATTTTGTTCAATTTTCCTTCCGACTCATTCATCGAAATTTGAAGTCTAGAAAAGGAAAAATTTAACAAAATTGGTACTTGGTAATTCTATTTCTAACGTCATCAGTACTCCATTAATTACACTGCCCTGTTAATTAACTAACAAAACTTTCCTGCGCCGTTGCCGGGGATCGAACCCGGGTCACCCGCGTGACAGGCGGAATACTCACCACTATACTACAACGACTATTGGTTATATGAAATCGAGCTACTTGCTATGTGGACATACAACATGTGCAGATTCAGAAATAAGCGTGCCTTTATAGGATCCGTTAATCGATTAGTTGTCCGAGCCGTAGTTTTCGATTGACACGATTCTTCCGCCCAAAGAGTCGTGGTTCTTGTTATGTAATCGCAAAAATACACCCGTCGGATCCATAGACACATTTCTTTTACTTTCGAAAGGTGATCACAAATAATTTCGTGAATTGGATTGCGGAATTACAGTATGTAAAAACCCATGATTTTTCAAATAGTTATTTGAAAGGGTTTGATTGATTAAATCACAGGCCCTGATATTTCCTCATTGATGTTTCTTTTATGTTATTATTTTTCTTCTATTCTATTTTATTTAATTTCATTTTCACCTCATTCATCAAAATTCTTTTACGTGAGAGTTTGGAATACTAATCACTATGCTGCGATTACTCTTTGCAACGTAAAATTGAACTATTTGTTATGTGGACATACGGCATGCGTTCATTCAGAAATAAAGGTGTTGTAATGCGATCATTTAATTCACAGTATTACGGGCCGTACATTTTCGATTAGCATTATTTTTGCGCTCGAAGGGTCGCTCTTCTTACTATGTGATCGCGAAAGTGGATGCATCGAATCATTTGGCACGTTTGTTTTATTTACGAAAGGAGATTTAAAATATTTTTGTGAATTCGATCGTGGGATCATAAAATGTAAAATCCAGGATAGTTTGAATGGCTATTTGAAAGGGATTTGATCCACGAAACCCCGGATCTGGTTTTTCCAGATTGATATTTCTTTTCTTGTTATTTATCTACCTATGTTCTTATTTTGTTCAATTTTCCTTCCGACTCATTCATCGAAATTTGAAGTCTTGAAAAGGAAAAATTTAACAAAATTGGTACTTGGTAATTCTATATCTAACGTCATCAGTACTCCATTAATTACACTGCCCTGTTAATTAACTAACAAAACTTTCCTGCGCCGTTGCCGGGGATCGAACCCGGGTCACCCGCGTGACAGGCGGGAATACTCACCACTATACTACAACGACTATTGGTTATATGAAATCGAGCTACTTGCTATGTGGACATACAACATGTGCAGATTCAGAAATAAGCGTGCCTTTATAGGATCCGTTAATCGATTAGTTGTCCGAGCCGTAGTTTTCGATTGACACGATTCTTCCGCCCAAAGAGTCGTGGTTCTTGCTATGTAATCGCAAAAATACACCCGTCGGATCCATAGACACATTTCTTTTACTTTCGAAAGGTGATCACAAATTGGACTGCGGAATTACAGTATGTAACAACCCATGATTTTTCAAATGGTTATTTGAAAGGGATTGATTGATTAAACACAGGCCCTTCAATTTCCTCATTGATGTTTCTTTTATGTTATTATTTTTCTTCTGTTCTAATTTTATTTAATTTCATTTTCACCTCATTCATCAAAATTCTTTTACGAGAGAGTTTGGAATACTAATCGCTATGCTGTGATTACTCTTTGAAACGTAAAATTGTACTATTTGTTAGGTGGACATACGGCATGCGTTCATTCAGAAATAAAGGTGTTGTAATGCGATCATTTAATTCACAGTATTACGGGCCGTACATTTTCGATTAGCATTATTTTTACGCTCGAAGGGTCGCTCTTCTTACTATGTGATCGCGAAAGTGGATGCATCGAATCATTTGCCACGTTTGTTTTATTTACGAAAGGAGATTTAAAATATTTTTGTTAATTCGATCGTGGGATCATAAAATGTAAAATCCAGGATAGTTTGAATGTCTATTTGAAAGGGATTTGATCCACGAAACCCCGGATCTGGTTTTTCCAGATTGATATTTCTTTTCTTGTTATTTATCTACCTATGTTCTTATTTTGTTCAATTTTCCTTCCGACTCATTCATCGAAATTTGAAGTCTAGAAAAGGAAAAATTTAACAAAATTGGTACTTGGTAATTCTATTTCTAACGTCATCAGTACTCCATTAATTACACTGCCCTGTTAATTAACGAACAAAACTTTCCTGCGCCGTTGCCGGGGATCGAACCCGGGTCACCCGCGTGACAGGCGGGAATACTCACCACTATACTACAACGACTATTGGTTATATGAAATCGAGCTACTTGCTATGTGGACATACAACATGTGCAGATTCAGAAATAAGCGTGCCTTTATAGGATCCGTTAATCGATTAGTTGTCCGAGCCGTAGTTTTCGATTGACACGATTCTTCCGCCCAAAGAGTCGTGGTTCTTGCTATGTAATCGCAAAAATACACCCGTCGGATCCATAGACACATTTCTTTTACTTTCGAAAGGTGATCACAAATAATTTCGTGAATTGGATTGCGGAATTACAGTATGTAACAACCCATGATTTTTCAAATAGTTATTTGAAAGGGATTGATTGATTAAACACAGGCCCTTCAATTTCCTCATTGATGTTTCTTTTATGTTATTATTTTTCTTCTGTTCTAATTTTATTTAATTTCATTTTCACCTCATTCATCAAAATTCTTTAACGAGAGAGTTTGGAATACTAATCGCTATGCTGCCATTACTCTTTGAAACGTAAAATTGAACTATTTGTTATGTGGACATACGGCATGCGTTCATTCAGAAATAAAGGTGTTGTAATGCGATCATTTAATTCACAGTATTACGCGCCGTACATTTTCGATTAGCATTATTTTTGCGCTCGAAGGGTCGCTCTTCTTACTATGTGATCGCGAAAGTGGATGCATCGAATCATTTGCCACGTTTGTTTTATTTACGAAAGGAGATTTAAAATATTTTTGTGAATTCGATCGTGGGATCATAAAATATAAAATCCAGGATAGTTTGAATGGCTATTTGAAAGGGATTTGATCCACGAAACCCCGGATCTGGTTTTTCCAGATTGATATTTCTTTTCTTGTTATTTATCTACCTATGTTCTTATTTTGTTCAATTTTCCTTCCGACTCATTCATCGAAATTTGAAGTCTAGAAAAGGAAAAATTTAACAAAATTGGTACTTGGTAATTCTATTTCTAACGTCATCAGTACTCCATTAATTACACTGCCCTGTTAATTAACTAACAAAACTTTCCTGCGCCGTTGCCGGGGATCGAACCCGGGTCACCCGCGTGACAGGCGGGAATACTCACCACTATACTACAACGACTATTGGTTATATGAAATCGAGCTACTTGCTATGTGGACATACAACATGTGCAGATTCAGAAATAAGCGTGCCTTTATAGGATCCGTTAATCGATTAGTTGTCCGAGCCGTAGTTTTCGATTGACACGATTCTTCCGCCCAAAGAGTCGTGGTTCTTGTTATGTAATCGCAAAAATACACCCGTCGGATCCATAGACACATTTCTTTTACTTTCGAAAGGTGATCACAAATAATTTCGTGAATTGGATTGCGGAATTACAGTATGTAAAAACCCATGATTTTTCAAATAGTTATTTGAAAGGGATTGATTGATTAACACAGGCCCTTCATATTTCCTCATTGATGTTTCTTTATGTTATTATTTTTCTTCTGATCTATTTTTATTTAATTTCATTTTCACCTCATTCATCAAAATTCTTTTACGTGAGAGTTTGGAATACTAATCACTATGCTGCGATTACTCTTTGCAACGTAAAATTGAACTATTTGTTATGTGGACATACGGCATGCGTTCATTCAGAAATAAAGGTGTTGTAATGCGATCATTTAATTCACAGTATTACGGGCCGTACATTTTCGATTAGCATTATTTTTGCGCTCGAAGGGTCGCTCTTCTTACTATGTGATCGCGAAAGTGGATGCATCGAATCATTTGGCACGTTTGTTTTATTTACGAAGGGAGATTTAAAATATTTTTGTGACTTCGATCGTGGGATCATAAAATGTAAAATCCAGGATAGTTTGAATGGCTATTTGAAAGGGATTTGATCCACGAAACCCCGGATCTGGTTTTTCCAGATTGATATTTCTTTTCTTGTTATTTATCTACCTATGTTCTTATTTTGTTCAATTTTCCTTCCGACTCATTCATCGAAATTTGAAGTCTTGAAAAGGAAAAATTTAACAAAATTGGTACTTGGTAATTCTATTTCTAACGTCATCAGTACTCCATTAATTACACTGCCCTGTTAATTAACGAACAAAACTTTCCTGCGCCGTTGTCCGGGGATCGAACCCGGGTCACCCGCGTGACAGGCGGGAATACTCACCACTATACTACAACGACTATTGGTTATATGAAATCGAGCTACTTGCTATGTGGACATACAACATGTGCAGATTCAGAAATAAGCGTGCCTTTATAGGATCCGTTAATCGATTAGTTGTCCGAGCCGTAGTTTTCGATTGACACGATTCTTCCGCCCAAAGAGTCGTGGTTCTTGCTATGTAATCGCAAAAATACACCCGTCGGATCCATAGACACATTTCTTTTACTTTCGAAAGGTGATCACAAATAATTTCGTGAATTGGATTGCGGAATTACAGTATGTAACAACCCATGATTTTTCAAATAGTTATTTGAAAGGGATTGATTGATTAAACACAGGCCCTTCAATTTCCTCATTGATGTTTCTTTTATGTTATTATTTTTCTTCTGTTCTAATTTTATTTAATTTCATTTTCACCTCATTCATCAAAATTCTTTTACGAGAGAGTTTGGAATACTAATTGCTATGCTGCGATTACTCTTTGAAACGTAAAATTGAACTATTTGTTATGTGGACATACGGCATGCGTTCATTCAGAAATAAAGGTGTTGTAATGCGATCATTTAATTCACAGTATTACGCGCCGTACATTTTCGATTAGCATTATTTTTGCGCTCGAAGGGTCGCTCTTCTTACTATGTGATCGCGAAAGTGGATGCATCGAATCATTTGCCACGTTTGTTTTATTTACGAAAGGAGATTTAAAATATTTTTGTGAATTCGATCGTGGGATCATAAAATGTAAAATCCAGGATAGTTTGAATGGCTATTTGAAAGGGATTTGATCCACGAAACCCCGGATCTGGTTTTTCCAGATTGATATTTCTTTTCTTGTTATTTATCTACCTATGTTCTTATTTTGTTCAATTTTCCTTCCGACTCATTCATCGAAATTTGAAGTCTAGAAAAGGAAAAATTTAACAAAATTGGTACTTGGTAATTCTATTTCTAACGTCATCAGTACTCCATTAATTACACTGCCCTGTTAATTAACGAACAAAACTTTCCTGCGCCGTTGCCGGGGATCGAACCCGGGTCACCCGCGTGACAGGCCGGAATACTCACCACTATACTACAACGACTATTGGTTATATGAAATCGAGCTACTTGCTATGTGGACATACAACATGTGCAGATTCAGAAATAAGCGTGCCTTTATAGGATCCGTTAATCGATTAGTTGTCCGAGCCGTAGTTTTCGATTGACATGATTCTTCCGCCCAAAGAGTCGTGGTTCTTGCTATGTAATCGCAAAAATACACCCGTCGGATCCATAGACACATTTCTTTTACTTTCGAAAGGTGATCACAAATAATTTCGTGAATTGGATTGCGGAATTACAGTATGTAACAACCCATGATTTTTCAAATAGTTATTTGAAAGGGATTGATTGATTAAACACAGGCCCTTCAATTTCCTCATTGATGTTTCTTTTATGTTATTATTTTTCTTCTGTTCTAATTTTATTTAATTTCATTTTCACCTCATTCATCAAAATTCTTTTACGAGAGAGTTTGGAATACTAATTGCTATGCTGCGATTACTCTTTGAAACGTAAAATTGAACTATTTGTTATGTGGACATACGGCATGCGTTCATTCAGAAATAAAGGTGTTGTAATGCGATCATTTAATTCACAGTATTACGCGCCGTACATTTTCGATTAGCATTATTTTTGCGCTCGAAGGGTCGCTCTTCTTACTATGTGATCGCGAAAGTGGATGCATCGAATCATTTGGCACGTTCGTTTTATTTACGAAAGGAGATTTAAAATATTTTTGTGAATTCGATCGTGGGATCATAAAATGTAAAATCCAGGATAGTTTGAATGGCTATTTGAAAGGGATTTGATCCACGAAACCCCGGATCTGGTTTTTCCAGATTGATATTTCTTTTCTTGTTATTTATCTACCCATGTTCTTATTTTGTTTAATTTTCCTTCCGACTCATTCATCGAAATTTGAAGTCTAGAAAAGGAAAAATTTAACAAAATTGGTACTTGGTAATTCTGTTCCAAACGTCATCTGTACTCCATTAATTATACTGCCCTGATAATTAACTAACAAAACTTTCCTGCGCCGTTGCCTGGGATCGAACCCGGGTCACCCGCGTGACAGCCGGGAATACTCACCACTATACTACAACGACTATTGGTTATATGAAATCGAGCTACTTGCTATGTGGACATACAACATGTGCAGATTCAGAAATAAGCGTGCCTTTACAGGATCCGTTAATCGATTAGTTGTCCGAGCCGTAGTTTTCGATTGACACGATTCTTCCGCCCAAAGGGTCGTGGTTCTTGTTATGTAATCTCAAAAATACACCCGTCGGATCCATAGACACATTTCTTTTACTTTCGAAAGGTGATCACAAATAATTTCGTGAATTGGATTGCGGAATTACAGTATGTAAAAACCCACGATTTTTCAAATAGTTATTTGAAAGGGTTTGATTGATTAAACACAGGCCCTGCTATTTCCTCATTGATGTTTCTTTTATGTTATTATTTTTCTTCTGTTCTATTTTTATTTAATATCATTTTCAGCTCATTCATCAAAATTCTTGTACGTGACAGTTGGGAATACTCACTGCTATGCTGCGATGACTATTTGCAACATAAAATTGGACTATTTGTTATGTGGATATACGGTATGCGTTCATTCAGAAATAAAGGTGTTGTAATGCGATCATTTAATTCACAGTATTACGAGCCGTACATTTTCGATTAGCATTATTTTTGCGCTCGAAGGGTCGCTCTTCTTACTATGTGATCGCGAAAGTAGATGCATCGAATCCTTTGGCACGTTTGTTTTATTTACGAAAGGAGATTTCAAATATTTTCGTGAATTCGATCGTGGGATCATAAAATGTTAAAATCCAGGATAGTTTGAATGGCTATTTGAAAGGGATTTGATCCACGAAACCCCGGATCTGGTTTTTCCAGATTGATATTTCTTTTCTTGTTATTTATCTACCTATGTTCTTATTTTGTTCAATTTTCCTTCCGACTCATTCATCGAAATTTGAAGTCTTGAAAAGGAAAAATTTAACAAAATTGGTACTTGGTAATTCTATTTCTAACGTCATCAGTACTCCATTAATTACACTGCCCTGTTAATTAACGAACAAAACTTTCCTGCGCCGTTGCCGGGGATCGAACCCGGGTCACCCGCGTGACAGGCGGGAATACTCACCACTATACTACAACGACTATTGGTTATATGAAATCGAGCTACTTGCTATGTGGACATACAACATGTGCAGATTCAGAAATAAGCGTGCCTTTATAGGATCCGTTAATCGATTAGTTGTCCGAGCCGTAGTTTTCGATTGACACGATTCTTCCGCCCAAAGAGTCGTGGTTCTTGCTATGTAATCGCAAAAATACACCCGTCGGATCCATAGACACATTTCTTTTACTTTCGAAAGGTGATCACAAATAATTTCGTGAATTGGATTGCGGAATTACAGTATGTAACAACCCATGATTTTTCAAATAGTTATTTGAAAGGGATTGATTGATTAAACACAGGCCCTTCAATTTCCTCATTGATGTTTCTTTTATGTTATTATTTTTCTTCTGTTCTAATTTTATTTAATTTCATTTTCACCTCATTCATCAAAATTCTTTAACGAGAGAGTTTGGAATACTAATCGCTATGCTGCCATTACTCTTTGAAACGTAAAATTGAACTATTTGTTATGTGGACATACGGCATGCGTTCATTCAGAAATAAAGGTGTTGTAATGCGATCATTTAATTCACAGTATTACGGGCCGTACATTTTCGATTAGCATTATTTTTGCGCTCGAAGGGTCGCTCTTCTTACTATGTGATCGCGAAAGTGGATGCATCGAATCATTTGCCACGTTTGTTTTATTTACGAAAGGAGATTTAAAATATTTTTGTGAATTCGATCGTGGGATCATAAAATGTAAAATCCAGGATAGTTTGAATGGCTATTTGAAAGGGATTTGATCCACGAAACCCCGGATCTGGTTTTTCCAGATTGATATTTCTTTTCTTGTTATTTATCTACCTATGTTCTTATTTTGTTCAATTTTCCTTCCGACTCATTCATCGAAATTTGAAGTCTAGAAAAGGAAAAATTTAACAAAATTGGTACTTGGTAATTCTATTTCTAACGTCATCAGTACTCCATTAATTACACTGCCCTGTTAATTAACTAACAAAACTTTCCTGCGCCGTTGCCGGGGATCGAACCCGGGTCACCCGCGTGACAGGCGGGAATACTCACCACTATACTACAACGACTATTGGTTATATGAAATCGAGCTACTTGCTATGTGGACATACAACATGTGCAGATTCAGAAATAAGCGTGCCTTTATAGGATCCGTTAATCGATTAGTTGTCCGAGCCGTAGTTTTCGATTGACACGATTCTTCCGCCCAAAGAGTCGTGGTTCTTGTTATGTAATCGCAAAAATACACCCGTCGGATCCATAGACACATTTCTTTTACTTTCGAAAGGTGATCACAAATAATTTCGTGAATTGGATTGCGGAATTACAGTATGTAAAAACCCATGATTTTTCAAATAGTTATTTGAAAGGGTTTGATTGATTAAACACAGGCCCTGCTATTTCCTCATTGATGTTTCTTTTATGTTATTATTTTTCTTCTGTTTTATTTTTATTTAATTTCATTTTCACCTCATTCATCAAAATTCTTTTACGTGAGAGTTTGGAATACTAATCGCTATGCTGCGATTACTCTTTGCAACGTAAAATTGAACTATTTGTTATGTGGACATACGGCATGCGTTCATTCAGAAATAAAGGTGTTGTAATGCGATCATTTAATTCACAGTATTACGGGCCGTACATTTTCGATTAGCATTATTTTTGCGCTCGAAGGGTCGCTCTTCTTACTATGTGATCGCGAAAGTGGATGCATCGAATCATTTGGCACGTTTGTTTTATTTACGAAAGGAGATTTAAAATATTTTTGTGAATTCGATCGTGGGATCATAAAATGTAAAATCCAGGATAGTTTGAATGGCTATTTGAAAGGGATTTGATCCACGAAACCCCGGATCTGGTTTTTCCAGATTGATATTTCTTTTCTTGTTATTTATCTGCCTATGTTCTTATTTTGCTTAATTTTCCTTCCGACTCATTCATCGAAATTTGAAGTCTAGAAAAGGAAAAATTTAACAAAATTGGTACTTGGTAATTCTATTTCTAACGTCATCAGTACTCCATTAATTACACTGCCCTGTTAATTAACTAACAAAACTTTCCTGCGCCGTTGCCGGGGATCGAACCCGGGTCACCCGCGTGACAGGCGGGAATACTCACCACTATACTACAACGACTATTGGTTATATGAAATCGAGCTACTTGCTATGTGGACATACAACATGTGCAGATTCAGAAATAAGCGTGCCTTTATAGGATCCGTTAATCGATTAGTTGTCCGAGCCGTAGTTTTCGATTGACACGATTCTTCCGCCCAAAGAGTCGTGGTTCTTGCTTATGTAATCGCAAAAATACACCCGTCGGATCCATAGACACATTTCTTTTACTTTCGAAAGGTGATCACAAATAATTTCGTGAATTGGATTGCGGAATTACAGTATGTAAAAACCCATGATTTTTCAAATAGTTATTTGAAAGGGATTGATTGATTAATCACAGGCCCTGCATATTTCCTCATTGATGTTTCTTTATGTTATTATTTTTCTTCTATTCTAATTTTATTTAATTTCATTTTCACCTCATTCATCAAAATTCTTTACGATGAGAGTTTGGAATACTAATCGCTATGCTGCGATTACTCTTTGCAACGTAAAATTGAACTATTTGTTATGTGGACATACGGCATGCGTTCATTCAGAAATAAAGGTGTTGTAATGCGATCATTTAATTCACAGTATTACGGGCCGTACATTTTCGATTAGCATTATTTTTGCGCTCGAAGGGTCGCTCTTCTTACTATGTGATCGCGAAAGTGGATGCATCGAATCATTTGCCACGTTTGTTTTATTTACGAAAGGAGATTTAAAATATTTTTGTGAATTCGATCGTGGGATCATAAAATGTAAAATCCAGGATAGTTTGAATGGCTATTTGAAAGGGATTTGATCCACGAAACCCCGGATCTGGTTTTTCCAGATTGATATTTCTTTTCTTGTTATTTATCTACCTATGTTCTTATTTTGTTCAATTTTCCTTCCGACTCATTCATCGAAATTTGAAGTCTAGAAAAGGAAAAATTTAACAAAATTGGTACTTGGTAATTCTATTTCTAACGTCATCAGTACTCCATTAATTACACTGCCCTGTTAATTAACTAACAAAACTTTCCTGCGCCGTTGCCGGGGATCGAACCCGGGTCACCCGCGTGACAGGCGGGAATACTCACCACTATACTACAACGACTATTGGTTATATGAAATCGAGCTACTTGCTATGTGGACATACAACATGTGCAGATTCAGAAATAAGCGTGCCTTTATAGGATCCGTTAATCGATTAGTTGTCCGAGCCGTAGTTTTCGATTGACACGATTCTTCCGCCCAAAGAGTCGTGGTTCTTGTTATGTAATCGCAAAAATACACCCGTCGGATCCATAGACACATTTCTTTTACTTTCGAAAGGTGATCACAAATAATTTCGTGAATTGGATTGCGGAATTACAGTATGTAAAAACCCATGATTTTTCAAATAGTTATTTGAAAGGGTTTGATTGATTAGTCACAGGCCCTGATATTTCCTCATTGATGTTTCGTTTATGTTATTATTTTTCTTCTATTTTATTTTTATTTAATTTCATTTTCACCTCATTCATCAAAATTCTTTTACGTGAGAGTTTGGAATACTAATCACTATGCTGCGATTACTCTTTGCAACGTAAAATTGAACTATTTGTTATGTGGACATACGGCATGCGTTCATTCAGAAATAAAGGTGTTGTAATGCGATCATTTAATTCACAGTATTACGGGCCGTACATTTTCGATTAGCATTATTTTTGCGCTCGAAGGGTCGCTCTTCTTACTATGTGATCGCGAAAGTGGATGCATCGAATCATTTGGCACGTTTGTTTTATTTACGAAGGGAGATTTAAAATATTTTTGTGACTTCGATCGTGGGATCATAAAATGTAAAATCCAGGATAGTTTGAATGGCTATTTGAAAGGGATTTGATCCACGAAACCCCGGATCTGGTTTTTCCAGATTGATATTTCTTTTCTTGTTATTTATCTACCTATGTTCTTATTTTGTTCAATTTTCCTTCCGACTCATTCATCGAAATTTGAAGTCTAGAAAAGGAAAAATTTAACAAAATTGGTACTTGGAAATTCTATTTCTAACGTCATCAGTACTCCATTAATTACACTGCCTTGTTAATTAACTAACAAAACTTTCCTGCGCCGTTGCAGGGGAACGAACCCGGGTCACCCGCGTGACAGGCGGGAATACTCACCACTATACTACAACGACTATTGGTTATATGAAATCGAGCTACTTGCTATGTGGACATACAACATGTGCAGATTCAGAAATAAGCGTGCCTTGATAGGATCCGTTAATCGATTAGTTGTCCGAGCCGTAGTTTTCGATTGACACGATTCTTCCGCCCAAAGAGTCGTGGTTCTTGTTATGTAATCGCAAAAATACACCCGTCGGATCCATAGACACATTTCTTTTACTTTCGAAAGGGGATCACAAACAATTTCGTGAATTGGATTGCGGAATTACAGTATGTAACAACCCATGATTTTTCAAATAGTTATTTGAAAGGGTTTGATTGATTAATCACAGGCCCTGATATTTCCTCATTGATGTTTCGTTTATGTTATTATTTTTCTTCTATTTTATTTTTATTTAATTTCATTTTCACCTCATTCATCAAAATTCTTTTACGTGAGAGTTTGGAATACTAATCACTATGCTGCGATTACTCTTTGCAACGTAAAATTGAACTATTTGTTATGTGGACATACGGCATGCGTTCATTCAGAAATAAAGGTGTTGTAATGCGATCATTTAATTCACAGTATTACGGGCCGTACATTTTCGATTAGCATTATTTTTGCGCTCGAAGGGTCGCTCTTCTTACTATGTGATCGCGAAAGTGGATGCATCGAATCATTTGGCACGTTTGTTTTATTTACGAAAGGAGATTAAAAATATTTTTGTGAATTCGATCGTGGGATCATAAAATGTAAAATCCAGGATAGTTTGAATGGCAATTTGAAAGGGATTTGATCCACGAAACCCCGGATCTCGTTTTTCCAGATTGATTTATCTTTTCTTGTTATTTATCTACCTATGTTCTTATTTTGCTTAATTTTCCTTCCGACTCATTCATTGAAATTTGAAGTCTAGAAAAGGAAAAATTTGACAAAATTGGTACTTGGTAATTCTGTTGCTAACGTCATCAGTACTCCATTAATTACACTGCCCTGTTAATTAACTAACAAAACTTTCCTGCGCCGTTGCCGGGGATCGAACCCGGGTCACCCGCGTGACAGGCGGGAATACTCACCACTATACTACAACGACTATTGGTTATATTAAATCGAGCTACTTGCTATGTGGACATACAACTTGTGTAGATTCAGAAATAAGCGTGCCTTTATACGATCCGTTAATCGATTAGTCGTCCGAGCCTTTGCTTTTTCGATTGACAGGATTCTTCCGCCCAAAGGGTCGTGGTTCTTGTTATGTAATCGCAAAAATACACCCGTCGGATCCATAGACACATTCCTTTTACTTTCGAAAGGTGATCACAAATAATTTCGTGAATTGGATTGCGGAATTACAGTATGTAAAAACCCATGATTTTTCGAATAGTTATTTGAAAGGGTTTGATTGATTAATCACAGGCCCTGATATTTCCTCATTGATGTTTCGTTAATGTTATTATTTTTATTCTATTCTATTTTTATTTAATTTCATTTTCACCTCTTTCATCAAAATTCTTTTACGTGAGAGTTTTGAATACTAATCGCTATGCTGCGATTACAATTTGCAACCTAAAATTGAACTATTTGTTATGTGGACATACGGCATGCGTTCATTCAGAAATAAAGGTGTTGTAATGCGATCATTTAATTCACAGTATTACGGGCCGTACATTTTCGATTAGCATTATTTTTGCGCTCGAAGGGTCGCTCTTCTTACTATGTGATCGCGAAAGTGGATGCATCGAATCATTTGGCACGTTTGTTTTATTTACGAAAGGAGATTAAAAATATTTTTGTGAATTCGATCGTGGGATCATAAAATGTAAAATCCAGGATAGTTTGAATGGCAATTTGAAAGGGATTTGATCCACGAAACCCCGGATCTCGTTTTTCCAGATTGATTTATCTTTTCTTGTTATTTATCTGCCTATGTTCTTATTTTGCTTAATTTTCCTTCCGACTCATTCATTGAAATTTGAAGTCTAGAAAAGGAAAAATTTGACAAAATTGGTACTTGGTAATTCTGTTGCTAACGTCATCAGTACTCCATTATTTACACTGCCCTGTTAATTAACTAACAAAACTTTCCTGCGCCGTTGCCGGGGATCGAACCCGGGTCACCCGCGTGACAGGCGGGAATACTCACCACTATACTACAACGACTATTGGTTATATTAAATCGAGCTACTTGCTATGTGGACATACAACTTGTGTAGATTCAGAATAAGCGTGCCTTTATACGATCCGTTAATCGATTAGTCGTCCGAGCCTTTGCTTTTTCGATTGACAGGATTCTTCCGCCCAAAGGGTCGTGGTTCTTGTTATGTAATCGCAAAAATACACCCGTCGGATCCATAGACACATTTCTTTTACTTTCGAAAGGTGATCACAAATAATTTCGTGAATTGGATTGCGGAATTACAGTATGTAAAAACCCATGATTTTTCGAATAGTTATTTGAAAGGGTTTGATTGATTAATCACAGGCCCTGATATTTCCTCATTGATGTTTCGTTAATGTTATTATTTTTCTTCTATTCTATTTTTATTTAATTTCATTTTCACCTCTTTCATCAAAATTCTTTTACGTGAGAGTTTTGAATACTAATTGCTATGCTGCGATTACAATTTGCAACCTAAAATTGAACTATTTGTTATGTGGACATACGGCATGCGTTCATTCAGAAATAAAGGTGTTGTAATGCGATCATTTAATTCACAGTATTACGGGCCGTACATTTTCGATTAGCATTATTTTTGCGCTCGAAGGGTCGCTCTTCTTACTATGTGATCGCGAAAGTGGATGCATCGAATCATTTGGCACGTTTGTTTTATTTACGAAAGGAGATTAAAAATATTTTTGTGAATTCGATCGTGGGATCATAAAATGTAAAATCCAGGATAGTTTGAATGGCAATTTGAAAGGGATTTGATCCACGAAACCCCGGATCTCGTTTTTCCAGATTGATTTATCTTTTCTTGTTATTTATCTGCCTATGTTCTTATTTTGCTTAATTTTCCTTCCGACTCATTCATTGAAATTTGAAGTCTAGAAAAGGAAAAATTTGACAAAATTGGTACTTGGTAATTCTGTTGCTAACGTCATCAGTACTCCATTAATTACACTGCCCTGTTAATTAACTAACAAAACTTTCCTGCGCCGTTGCCGGGGATCGAACCCGGGTCACCCGCGTGACAGGCGGGAATACTCACCACTATACTACAACGACTATTGGTTATATTAAATCGAGCTACTTGCTATGTGGACATACAACTTGTGTAGATTCAGAAATAAGCGTGCCTTTATACGATCCGTTAATCGATTAGTCGTCCGAGCCTTTGCTTTTTCGATTGACAGGATTCTTCCGCCCAAAGGGTCGTGGTTCTTGTTATGTAATCGCAAAAATACACCCGTCGGATCCATAGACACATTTCTTTTACTTTCGAAAGGTGATCACAAATAATTTCGTGAATTGGATTGCGGAATTACAGTATGTAAAAACCCATGATTTTTCAAATAGTTATTTGAAAGGGTTTGATTGATTAATCACAGGCCCTGATATTTCCTCATTGATGTTTCGTTTATGTTATTATTTTTCTTCTATTCTATTTTTATTTAATTTCATTTTCACCTCTTTCATCAAAATTCTTTTACGTGAGAGTTTGGAATACTAATCACTATGCTGCGATTACTCTTTGCAACGTAAAATTGAACTATTTGTTATGTGGACATACGGCATGCGTTCATTCAGAAATAAAGGTGTTGTAATGCGATCATTTAATTCACAGTATTACGGGCCGTACATTTTCGATTAGCATTATTTTTGCGCTCGAAGGGTCGCTCTTCTTACTAGGTGATCGCGAAAGTGGATGCATCGAATCATTTGGCACGTTTGTTTTATTTACGAAAGGAGATTAAAAATATTTTTGTGAATTCGATCGTGGGATCATAAAATGTAAAATCCAGGATAGTTTGAATGGCAATTTGAAAGGGATTTGATCCACGAAACCCCGGATCTCGTTTTTCCAGATTGATTTATCTTTTCTTGTTATTTATCTGCCTATGTTCTTATTTTGCTTAATTTTCCTTCCGACTCATTCATTGAAATTTGAAGTCTAGAAAAGGAAAAATTTGACAAAATTGGTACTTGGTAATTCTGTTGCTAACGTCATCAGTACTCCATTAATTACACTGCCCTGTTAATTAACTAACAAAACTTTCCTGCGCCGTTGCCGGGGATCGAACCCGGGTCACCCGCGTGACAGGCGGGAATACTCACCACTATACTACAACGACTATTGGTTATATTAAATCGAGCTACTTGCTATGTGGACATACAACTTGTGTAGATTAAGAAATAAGCGTGCCTTTATACGATCCGTTAATCGATTAGTCGTCCGAGCCTTTGCTTTTTCGATTGACAGGATTCTTCCGCCCAAAGGGTCGTGGTTCTTGTTATGTAATCGCAAAAATACACCCGTCGGATCCATAGACACATTTCTTTTACTTTCGAAAGGTGATCACAAATAATTTCGTGAATTGGATTGCGGAATTACAGTATGTAAAAACCCATGATTTTTCGAATAGTTATTTGAAAGGGTTTGATTGATTAATCACAGGCCCTGATATTTCCTCATTGATGTTTCGTTAATGTTATTATTTTTCTTCTATTCTATTTTTATTTAATTTCATTTTCACCTCTTTCATCAAAATTCTTTTACGTGAGAGTTTTGAATACTAATTGCTATGCTGCGATTACAATTTGCAACCTAAAATTGAACTATTTGTTATGTGGACATACGGCATGCGTTCATTCAGAAATAAAGGTGTTGTAATGCGATCATTTAATTCACAGTATTACGGGCCGTACATTTTCGATTAGCATTATTTTTGCGCTCGAAGGGTCGCTCTTCTTACTATGTGATCGCGAAAGTGGATGCATCGAATCATTTGGCACGTTTGTTTTATTTACGAAAGGAGATTAAAAATATTTTTGTGAATTCGATCGTCGGATCATAAAATGTAAAATCCAGGATAGTTTGAATGGCAATTTGAAAGGGATTTGATCCACGAAACCCCGAATCTCGTTTTTCCAGATTTATTTTTCTTTTCTTGTTATTTATCTGCCTATGTTCTTATTTTGCTTAATTTTCCTTCCGACTCATTCATCGAAATTTGAAGTCTAGAAAAGGAAATATTTAACAAAATTGGTACTTGGTAATTCTATTTCTAACGTCATCAGTACTCCATTAATTACACTGCCCTGTTAATTAACTAACAAAACTTTCCTGCGCCGTTGCCGGGGATCGAACCCGGGTCACCCGCGTGACAGGCGGGAATACTCACCACTATACTACAACGACTATTGGTTATATGAAATCGAGCTACTTGCTATGTGGACATACAACATGTGCAGATTCAGAAATAAGCGTGCCTTTATAGGATCCGTTAATCGATTAGTTGTCCGAGCCGTAGTTTTCGATTGACACGATTCTTCCGCCCAAAGAGTCGTGGTTCTTGTTATGTAATCGCAAAAATACACCCGTCGGATCCATAGACACATTTCTTTTACTTTCGAAAGGTGATCACAAATAATTTCGTGAATTGGATTGCGGAATTACAGTATGTAAAAACCCATGATTTTTCAAATAGTTATTTGAAAGGGTTTGATTGATTAATCACAGGCCCTGATATTTCCTCATTGATGTTTCGTTTATGTTATTATTTTTCTTCTATTTTATTTTTATTTAATTTCATTTTCACCTCATTCATCAAAATTCTTTTACGTGAGAGTTTTGAATACTAATTGCTATGCTGCGATTACAATTTGCAACGTAAAATTGAACTATTTGTTATGTGGACATACGGCATGCGTTCATTCAGAAATAAAGGTGTTGTAATGCGATCATTTAATTCACAGTATTACGCGCCGTACATTTTCGATTAGCATTATTTTTGCGCTCGAAGGGTCGCTCTTCTTACTATGTGATCGCGAAAGTGGATGCATCGAATCATTTGCCACGTTTGTTTTATTTACGAAAGGAGATTTAAAATATTTTTGTGAATTCGATCGTGGGATCATAAAATATAAAATCCAGGATAGTTTGAATGGATATTTGAAAGGGATTTGATCCACGAAACCCCGGATCTGGTTTTTCCAGATTGATATTTCTTTTCTTGTTATTTATCTACCTATGTTCTTACTTTGTTCAATTTTCCTTCCGACTCATTCATCGAAATTTGAAGTCTTGAAAAGGAAAAATTTAACAAAATTGGTACTTGGTAATTCTATTTCTAACGTCATCAGTACTCCATTAATTACACTGCCCTGTTAATTAACTAACAAAACTTTCCTGCGCCGTTGCCGGGGATCGAACCCGGGTCACCCGCGTGACAGGCGGGAATACTCACCACTATACTACAACGACTATTGGTTATATGAAATCGAGCTACTTGCTATGTGGACATACAACATGTGCAGATTCAGAAATAAGCGTGCCTTTATAGGATCCGTTAATCGATTAGTTGTCCGAGCCGTAGTTTTCGATTGACACGATTCTTCCGCCCAAAGAGTCGTGGTTCTTGTTATGTAATCGCAAAAATACACCCGTCGGATCCATAGACACATTTCTTTTACTTTCGAAAGGTGATCACAAATAATTTCGTGAATTGGATTGCGGAATTACAGTATGTAACAACCCATGATTTTTCAAATAGTTATTTGAAAGGGTTTGATTGATTAATCACAGGCCCTGATATTTCCTCATTGATGTTTCGTTTATGTTATTATTTTTCTTCTATTTTATTTTTATTTAATTTCATTTTCACCTCATTCATCAAAATTCTTTTACGTGAGAGTTTGGAATACTAATCACTATGCTGCGATTACTCTTTGCAACGTAAAATTGAACTATTTGTTATGTGGACATACGGCATGCGTTCATTCAGAAATAAAGGTGTTGTAATGCGATCATTTAATTCACAGTATTACGGGCCGTACATTTTCGATTAGCATAATTTTCGCGCTCGAAGGGTCGCTCTTCTTACTATGTGATCGCGAAAGTGGATGCATCGAATCATTTGGCACGTTTGTTTTATTTACGAAGGGAGATTTAAAATATTTTTGTGACTTCGATCGTGGGATTATAAAATGTAAAATCCAGGATAGTTTGAATGGCTATTTGAAAGGGATTTGATCCACGAAACCCCGGATCTGGTTTTTCCAGATTGATATTTCTTTTCTTGTTATTTATCTACCTATGTTCTTATTTTGTTTAATTTTCCTTCCGACTCATTCATCGAAATTTGAAGTCTAGAAAAGGAAAAATTTAACAAAATTGGTACTTGGAAATTCTATTTCTAACGTCATCAGTACTCCATTAATTACACTGCCTTGTTAATTAACTAACAAAACTTTCCTGCGCCGTTGCCGGGGATCGAACCCGGGTCACCCGCGTGACAGGCGGGAATACTCACCACTATACTACAACGACTATTGGTTATATGAAATCGAGCTACTTGCTATGTGGACATACAACATGTGCAGATTCAGAAATAAGCGTGCCTTGATAGGATCCGTTAATCGATTAGTTGTCCGAGCCGTAGTTTTCGATTGACACGATTCTTCCGCCCAAAGAGTCGTGGTTCTTGTTATGTAATCGCAAAAATACACCCGTCGGATCCATAGACACATTTCTTTTACTTTCGAAAGGTGATCACAAATAATTTCGTGAATTGGATTGCGGAATTACAGTATGTAACAACCCATGATTTTTCAAATAGTTATTTGAAAGGGATTGATTGATTAAACACAGGCCCTGCAATTTCCTCATTGATGTTTCTTTTATGTTATTAATTTTCTTCTGTTCTAATTTTATTTAATTTCATTTTCACCTCATTCATCAAAATTCTTTTACGTGAGAGTTTGGAATACTAATCGCTATGCCGCGATTACTCTTTGAAACGTAAAATTGAACTATTTGTTATGTGGACATACGGCATGCGTTCATTCAGAAATAAAGGTGTTGTAATGCGATCATTTAATTCACAGTATTACGGGCCGTACATTTTTTATTAGCATAATTTTCGCGCTCGAAGGGTCGCTCTTCTTACTATGTGATCGCGAAAGTGGATGCATCGAATCATTTGGCACGTTTGTTTTATTTACGAAAGGAGATTAAAAATATTTTTGTGAATTCGATCGTGGGATCATAAAATGTAAAATCCAGGATAGTTTGAATGGCAATTTGAAAGGGATTTGATCCACGAAACCCCGGATCTCGTTTTTCCAGATTGATTTTTCTTTTCTTGTTATTTATCTACCTATGTTCTTATTTTGCTTAATTTTCCTTCCGACTCATTCATTGAAATTTGAAGTCTAGAAAAGGAAAATTTTGACAAAATAGGTACTTGGTAATTCTGTTGCTAACGTCATCAGTACTCCATTAATTACACTACCCTGTTAATTAACTAACAAAACTTTCCTGCGCCGTTGCCGGGGATCGAACCTGGGTCAGCCGCGTGACAGGCGGGAATACTCACCACTATACTACAACGACTATTGGTTATATTAAATCGAGCTACTTGCTATGTGGACATACAACTTGTGTAGATTCAGAAATAAGCGTGCCTTTATACGATCCGTTAATCGATTAGTCGTCCGAGCCTTTGCTTTTTCGATTGACAGGATTCTTCCGCCCAAAGGGTCGTGGTTCTTGTTATGTAATCGCAAAAATACACCCGTCGGATCCATAGACACATTTCTTTTACTTTCGAAAGGTGATCACAAATAATTTCGTGAATTGGATTGCTGGAATTACAGTATGTAAAAACCCATGATTTTTCAAATAGTTATTTGAAACGGTTTGATTGATTAATCACAGGCCCTGATATTTCCTCATTGATGTTTCGTTTATGTTATTATTTTTCTTCTATTCTATTTTTATTTAATTTTATTTTCACCTCTTTCATCAAAATTCTTTTACGTGAGAGTTTTGAATACTAATTGCTATGCTGCGATTACTATTTGCAACGTAAAATTGAACTATTTGTTATGTGGACATACGGCATGCGTTCATTCAGAAATAAAGGTGTTGTAATGCGATCATTTAATTCACAGTATTACGGGCCGTACATTTTCGATTAGCATTATTTTTGCGCTCGAAGGGTCGCTCTTCTTACTATGTGATCGCGAAAGTGGATGCATCGAATCCTTTGGCACGTTTGTTTTATTTACGAAAGGAGATTTCAAATATTTTCGTAAATTCGATCGTGGGATAATAAAATGTTAAAATCCAAGATAGTTTGAATGGTAATTTGAAAGGGATTTGATCAACGAAACCCGGGCTCTGGTTTTCCAGATTGATTTTTCTTTTCTTGTTATTTATCTACCTAAGTTCTTATTTTGTTTAATTTTCCTTCCGACTCATTCATCGAAATTTGAAGTCTAGAAAAGGAAAAATTTAACAAAATTGGTACTTGGTAATTCTATTTCTTACGTCATCAGTACTCCATTAATTACACTGCCCTGTCAATTAACTAACAAAACTTTCCTGCGCCGTTGCCGGGGATCGAGCACGGGTCACCCGCGTGACAGGTGGGAATACTCACCATTATACTACAACGACTATTGGTTGTATGAAATCGAGCTACTTGCTATGTGGACATACAACATGTGCAGATTCAGAAATAAGCGTGCCTTTATAGGATCCGTTAATCGATTAGTTGTCCGAGCTGTAGTTTTCGATTGACACGATTCTTCCGCCCAAAGAGTCGTGGTTCTTGTTATGTAATCGCAAAAATACACCCGTCGGATCCATAGACACATTTCTTTTACTTTCGAAAGATGATCACAAATAATTTCGTGAATTGGATTGCGGAATTACAGTATGTAACAACCCATGATTTTTCAAATAGTTATTTGAAAGGGATTGATTGATTAAACACAGGCCCTGCAATTTCCTCATTGATGTTTCTTTTATGTTATTATTTTTCTTCTGTTCTAATTTTATTTAATTTCATTTTCACCTCATTCATCAAAATTCTTTTGCGTGAGAGTTTGGAATACTAATCGCTATGCTGCCGTAACTCTTTGAAACGTAAAATTGAACTATTTGTTATGTGGACATACGGCAGGCGTTCATTCAGAAATAAAGGTGTTGTAATGCGATCATTTAATTCACAGTATTACGCGCCGTACATTTTCGATTAGCATTATTTTTGCGCTCGAAGGGTCGCTCTTCTTACTAAGTGATCGCGAAAGTGGATGCATCGAATCATTTGGCACGTTTGTTTTATTTACGAAAGGAGATTTAAAATATTTTTGTGAATTCGATCGTGGGATCATAAAATGTAAAATCTAGGATAGTTTGAATGGCTATTTGAAAGGGATTTGATCCACGAAACCCCGGATCTCGTTTTTCCAGATTGATTTTTCTTTTCTTGTTATTTATCTACCTATGTTCTTATTTTGTTTAATTTTCTTTCCGACTCATTCATCGAAATTTGAAGTCTAGAAAAGGAAAAATTTGACAAAATTGGTACTTGGTAATTCTGTTTCTAACGTCATCAGTACTCCATTAGTTACACTGCCCTGTCAATTAACTAACAAAACTTTCCTGCACCGTTGCCGGGGATCGAATCCGGGTCACCCGCGTGACAGGCGGGAATACTCACCACTATACTACAACGACTATTTGTTATATGAAATCGAGCTACTTGCTATGTGGACATACAACATGTGTAGATTCAGAAATAAGCGTGCCTTTATACGATCCGTTAATCGATTAGTTGTCCGAGCCTTTGCTTTTTCGATTGACATGATTCTTCCGCCCGAAGGGTCGTGGTTCTTGTTATGTAATCGCAAAAATACACCCGTCGGATCCATAGACACATTTCTTTTACTTTCGAAAGGTGATCACAAATAATTTCGTGAATTGGATTGCTGAATTGCCGTATGTAAAAACCCATGATTTTTCAAATTAGTTATTTGAAAGGGTTTGATTGATTAATCACAGGCCCTGATATTTCCTCATTGATGTTTCGTTTATGTTATTATTTTTCTTCTATTCTATTTTTATTTAATTTTATTTTCACCTATTTCATCAAAATTCTTTTACGTGAGAGTTTTGAATACTAATTGCTATGCTGCGATTACTATTTGCAACGTAAAATTGAACTATTTGTTATGTGGACATACGGCATGCGTTCCTTTAGAAATAAAGGTGTTGTAATGCGATCATTTAATTCACAGTATTACGGGCCGTACATTTTTGATTAGCATTATTTTTGCGCTCGAAGGGTCGCTCTTCTTACTATGTGATCGCGAAAGTGGATGCATCGAATCATTTGCCACGTTTGTTTTATTTACGAAAGGAGATTTAAAATATTTTTGTGAATTCGATCGTGGGATCATAAAATGTAAAATCCAGGATAGTTTGAATGGCTATTTGAAAGGGATTTGATCCACGAAACCCCGGATCTCGTTTTTCCAGATTGATTTTTCTTTTCTTGTTATTTATCTACCTATGTTCTTATTTTGTTTAATTTTCCTTCCGACTCATTCATCGAAATTTAAAGTCTAGAAAAGGAAAAATTTAACAAAATTTGTACTTGGTAATTCTATTTCTAACGTCATCAGTACTCCATTAATTACACTGCCCTGTTAATTAACTAACAAAACTTTCCTGCGCCGTTGCCGGGGATCGAACCCGGGTCACCCGCGTGACAGGCGGGAATACTCACCACTATACTACATTGACTGTTGGTTATATGATATCGAGCTACTTGCTATGTGGACATACAACATGTGCAGATTCAGAAATAAGCGTGCCTTTATAGGATTCGTTAATCGATTAGTTGTCCGAGCCGTAGTTTTCGATTGACACGATTCTTCCGCCCAAAGAGTCGTGGTTCTTGTTATGTAATCGCAAAAATACACCCGTCGGATCCATAGACACATTTCTTTTACTTTCGAAAGGTGATCACAAATTATTTCGTGAATTGGATTGCGGAATTACAGTATGTAAAAACCCATGATTTTTCAAATAGTTATTTGAAAGGGTTTGATTGATTAAACACAGGCCCTGATATTTCCTCATTGATGTTTCTCTTATGTTATTATTTTTCTTCTATTCTATTTTTATTTAATTTCATTTTCACCTCTTTCATCAAAATTCTTTTACGTGAGAGTTTTGAATACTAATTGCTATGCTGCGATTACTATTTGCAACGTAAAATTGAACTATTTGTCATGTGGACATACGCCATTCGTTCATTCAGAAGTAAAGGTGTTGTAATGCGATCATTTAATTCACAATATTACGGGCCGTACATATTCGATTAGTATAATTTTCGCGCTCGAAGGGTCGCTCTTCTTACTAAGTCATTGCGAAGGTAGATGCATCGAATCCTTTGGCACGGTTGTTTTATTTACAAAAGGAGATTTAAAATATTTTCGTGAATTCGATCGTGGGATCATAAAATGTTAAAATCCAGGATACTTTGAATAGCTATTTGAAAGGGATTTGATCCACAAAACCCGGGCTCTGTTTCTTCCAGATTGATTTTTCTTCTCTTGTTATTTATCTACCTTGTTCTTATTTTGTTTAATTTTCCTTCCGACTCATTCATCGAAATTCGAAGTCTAGAAAAAGAAAAATTTGACAAAATTGGTACTTGGTAATTCTGTTTCTAACGTCATCAGTACTCCATTAATTACATTACCCTGTTAAGTAACTAACAAAACTTTCCTGCGCCGTTGCTGGGGATCGAACCCAGGTCACCCGCGTGACAGGCAGGAATACTCACCACTATACTACAACGACTATTGGTTATATGAAATCGAGCTACTTGCTATGTGGACATACGACATGTGTTGATTAAGAAATAAGCGTGCCTTTATAGGATCCGTTAATCGATTAGTTGTCCGAGCCGTAGCTTTTCGATTGACACGATTCTTCCGCCCAAAGGGTCGTGGTTCTTGTTACGTAATCGGAAAAGTACACCCGTCGTGAATTGGATTGCGGAATTACAATAAGTAAAAACCCATGATTTTTCAAATAGTTATTTTAAAGGGTTTTATTAATTAAACACATGCCCTGCTATTTCCTCATTATGTTTCTTTTATGTTATTATTTTTCTTCTGTTCTATTTTTGTTTAATTTAATTTTCACCTCATTCATCAAAATTCTTTTACGTGAGAGTTGGGAATACTAATCGCTGTGCTGTGATTACTATTTGCAACGTAAAATTGAACTATTTGTTATGTGGACATACGGCATGCATTCATTCAGAAATAAAGGTATTGTAATGCGATCATTTAATTCACAGTATTACGGGCCGTACATTTTCGATTAGCATAATTTTTGCGCTCGAAGGGTCACTCTTCTTACTATGTGATTGCGAAAGTAGATGCATCGAATCCTTTGGCACGTTTGTTTTATTTACGAAAGGAGATTTAAAATATTTTCGTGAATTCGATTGTGGGATCATAAAATGTAAATTCTATGATAGTTTGAATGGCTATTTGAAAGGGATTTGATCGACGAAACCCGGACTCTGGTTTTTCCAGATTGATTTTTCTTTTCTTGTTATTTATCTACCAATGTTCTTATTTTGTTTAATTTTCCTTCCGACTCATTCATCGAAATTCGAAGTCTAGAAAATGAAAATTTTCACAAAATTGGTACTTGATAATTCTATTTCTAACGTCATCAGTACTCCATTAATTACACTACCCTGTTAATTAACTAACAAAACTTTCCTGCGCCGTTGCCGGGGATAGAACCCGGGTCACCTGCGTGACAGGCAGGAATACTCATCACTATACTACAAGGACCATTTGTTACCTGAAATTGAGCTACTTGCTGTGTAGATATACGGCATGCGTTGATTTAAAAATTAATTTTCCTTTATATGATCCGTTAATCGATTAGTTGTCCGAGCCGTAGCTTTTCGATTGACACGATTCTTTTGCCCAAAGGGTCATGGTTCTTGTTATGTAATCGCAAAGGTACACCCGTCGGATCCATGGACACATTTCTTTTACTTCGATGCGAGTGGGCCAAGCACAATGTTAGAGGCCCAGGCTGGAATAAATCGAAGGCCCATAGCGCAGTTAGCAAAAATAGAAAATATAAGAATAAGAATAAACAAATCCCTTATTTTTAGGGGTTGTTAGATGAGAATAACATACTACATATGGATAAGGTATGAAGCTATATCTGAACATGTGCTGATGGAAAATTTGAAATGCTAAAAAGGTGGCATAACTACCATGTCCTAGAAACAAGAGCTACCATCCATTTCGGATTAAAGTAGCTAGCTCCAAAAATAAAGGACGGTTGCAGCTTGAAAAGCTAAAGGGAGCTGGATTCACCAGTGGAAAAAAAGACAATCAACAACACAACGTCAATCAACACACAACAACAACTCTCTCAATCAAGAAGTCAACACTTCTTTGATTTTTCTTAGTCTAAATGAACAAAGATTAGCTTTAGTTCAATAGGTAGAAAATCATTGCTTGAATGTTTGCAGCCATGCCTCATTTGGCTCGAAGTGAGGATATCAATGCATTCATTTGGCAATGTCACAAGGTCGTAGCCATCACTTACTCGGATTGGGCTCGGTTCGAGATGAGATATCAATGTGATGGAGTGGTACCCTGCATTCATATCGAGTGTATGCTTGAAGAGGAGTGCGGACAGAGTCAATCAATGCTCATCCAAGTGAACAACCTCTGAGTACATCGACAAGTAGATATGGCCGGTGTCATCAATGTGGCTGATTTGTAGCTAGAGTTCTTAGGGACTGCTCAATGCATCTTTGTCATAGATACGGCCTGAGTAATCAATGCGTGTCTCTGTAGTTGAGTCTTGTAAGGTCCAAATGGCGAGTAGCCATCATCCCTGAATACATTACCTTTTCGATTTAAGCTTTTCGACCTTTTCGATATTTAAAGTACTAAATTGTTAAGACCTACATTAAGTTGTCGGCAAGTAGAACCTTACGGGTAGTGTTTGCCTACTTCGATTCAATTGCTTTTCGGATAGAAGTCTTAGGCGCATCACATCACTTTTCACTTTTTTGAATCATCCAAACTTTCACTTGTGTGCTCTTGTACACTAACACACCCGTACCCTAACGCCCAAAAGCTCACTTTTAACTCGCTACTTTCTTATCGAACTCAGCGAATTCGAACCCTGAGCGACGACTTCGGCGCGAGCGCTGAAAATTTATGCCAACATATCTTTTTGGCACGCCCACTGGGACAGTACTTAGGGCTTTAGAAAGGTTTTGTCAGCATTTAGGTCTTAGGAAGCACATTTTATTTCGATCAATTGCATGTTTGCATTCTGTATTGAAAAATCACAAAAAACTAAAAATCATAAATCATAAAAAGCAAGTCATGGCCCTACCTCACTTAAGGAGCCAAACTCGAGTTGACCTGGTTCAGACAGTGAGAGCGAGGCATACAGTGGCCAGAACGAAGGGATGAGTGGACACAATCCACCTTCTGACGTTCAGGTTATCATTGACAGGCTCGAGCGAAATTAGAGAGCGCCTAAAGAGGCGCCGATTCAGGAAGCACCCGCGTTGCTGGCCAAAGTGGTCAATTGTGGCGAAGACTCATTGTATGTTATGGAAAAGTGGATCACGGAATCTAACCGTAGATTTTAGGAGTTAATGGAGAGACAACGTAGAGAAGAATTGGCGAGGGCTGAACAGATGGCCACTATGTTAGAATCACCCCGAGTGACGGATCCACATTACGGAATGAACTTATGGAACGTGCCGGCATGAATGGATAGCATTCCACTGGCAAGAAAGCCTCCATGACGAAATGTGGCCGAACAATATTACAGGCCCGAACACGCCGATTCACGATCAGAACGACTGAACATTAGAAGTAATCATCTCTGTGGAATATACCCCAACACTGATACAGGAAAAAAAGTGGCGTTCGAATCCAGGGGAGTACTCTTGGAGAGAGAAGGGTCGGGCTCCAGGAATCATTTTGACGGGCCTAATATCCTCTATGCAATGCCACATGTGGCGAAAAGACCCCAACCTACCTCCACTCAAAATGACAACACAACCATATCTCGACACGAGATACAGGAAATGTTGTGGCAGGAACTTGTGAGACATAAACAATCAGCTTCGCCACCCAGGTATTCTTTGCCACCTGGATTCTAGTTTTTAGTTTGTTTAATGAGGATGGGTCATAGACCACCATCAATCACATTGCTAAATTCACCACGTAGTGTACTGAAATCGGAATGGATGGTAACCTAAAATTATGTTTATTTTCGAGTTCTTTAACCGGAGAAGCTTTTTTGTGGTACATTAAATTAAAACCTGGGTCTGTTCTACACAGGCCAACTATGGAGAGTCTTTTCCATAGTCATTTCTATCGACTACCCCCTGAGGTATCCATATCAGAATTGACTAACATGAGACAAATGCCCGGGGATTCAACCGAGGAATACATGGAGAGATTCATCCGGGCCAGGAACTTTTTCCCAATGATCATGGCTAAAGAAAGTTACATAAGTTTCACCATCGGAGGCATGCACCTCGAACTAAAAAAGAAAATGTTTGGCCAGCAGTTTGCATTAATATTTGACTTAATCAGGCATGTCACAGAATATGAAAAACTGTAAAGGGAAGAAAATCGAAGAGGTCATCACAGCAATGCTACTCACTATCAAGTAGGCCTAGCCAAAGTTCAAGATGACTTGGTTAGTATCGAAAAAAATTAATGGGAGAACGAAGTGGGCCTTGCCCAAGTCGTTTGCCAAAAGAACACCTTGTACCCAGCTTTGACAAAACCCAGACATTACAGCCTCACATTAAAATGCTTCATGGGATGTTGAACATGCCAGAGTTTCATTCTGACACGGAAAGGCGTTATGGTTGATGTATCAAAAATCAAGGCTATTTTCTGACACAGAGTCTACTGATCGTAGAACGCCAACAGCCAAATAGCTGGAGGGCAAGACTTACTGTAAGTTTCATAATGCATTAATAATTGTATGGTTTTCAGGTGGATGATCCAAAGTTGCCTAGACAATGGCACTTTGCTCTTCCTGTCGAAATGGATGAATAAGAAAATAGGGTTCAACAAGGAGCCATTCCAGGCGGAAGGAGACAACATGGTCAACATTCAGGATGACCCAGTCGCAAAGAAAAACCAGCAGAATGAGCAAGCAATGACGCAATCAGAATAGTAGTTGGGTCTTTGTGCCAGATGCCATTCCAAAATGGCAACAGTGCCATGGATCTATCCAGCAGGAGCTTACTATCCTTAGGTCAATCCCATGGCCAGTTTTTCTACAGTTCCACAACCGCCTATAGTGCCATACCCCCCTCACACACTCGGGGGCATTGTTCCAATGGCGATCTATCGTGACAAAGTTGGAACAGAAGTAAGCGATGTCGAAGTCCACCCCGAAGGGTCGACAGAGAGTGGAGTGATAAGAGGAGGGCACCACCTGGCCCACCTCAAAGACGAGAACTAACTTGAGAATCAGTTCATTCCATGTTCATTAAGCCACCAATAGCTCCATAAGGACATTGGACAGTAGTAAGGCATCCTAAGTTTCCCAGCGGAAAAAGTCCTTGAGAGACGACATGAACACAGAATCGAAGATACGTGCGACAATGCAAGGAAGCCGAAATGCTCAAGAAGGAAACAGCAAGACCCATCAAGGGTAAAGTAGTGATGTCGACAATTTTGAAAGATAGGGAAATCATCCTGACCTAGCAGTGTATTGGAGAAAAAAATTGTTGTTCCAATAGTATTGGAATGTGATGAGTCAAAGAACGACATCACAAGCAAGCCAGAAAGTGTCGGAGAGTAGGACCTGTTGAGTGAATGGATTGAGAAGATGGATGAGCTAAATCAGATGGACAAGAAGTTACCAATGGAGACCACGGATCACTACCAGAAAACAGCGATTTAGCCACGGATGAAATCGATTGCCAGTAGCTACGGAAATGGCCATGGATTAAGGAAACAAATGAAAACATATGGCCATGGATTTTTTCGTGGCTAAATAAACAAAATTCCGTGGCTATATAAATTTTTTAAAAAAAAGACATAAATGTTTTTGGCCACGGACATAAATTGAAAAAAAAAATTATTTTAAATTTACATTTTAGTAATAAGAAATTAATTTTTTTTTAAAAAAAGTTGGACTATCCGTGGCCAAAAATAAATTTATTTATTTATTAATAAATGCATAGTGGCCACGGATTTATTCGTGGCCAATAATAAATTTATTTTTTTTAAATTTTAAAAGGCCCGCATAAATCGCGCGGCCCGACATTATGGGGCATTAAAAGGTTTGAGTCATTTCAAAATCGTCAAATTTTCGTCACGGTTCTTATAATTTCCCTTCTTATGCGTTGAAAATTGCAATTTGATCAACAAGAATACGTTTTTCTCTTTCAGTGATATATACGAATGACTTCATACTCCGGTGTCAATGTACGCTAACGTCAATTAACTTATGTAGGAATTATCAAAAAAATGGACTTTAGAGCAGATTGATTAGTGTTGAAGTCGTATTGCTCCAATCGTACGGTTCCGTCTAACCTAATTAACGAAAACGCATGATTCGTGAAAAATCAAGTACAAGATTTGACTCTTGGCCACGGATTTATCCGTGGCCAAGAAATAAATTTATTATTATATTTTTAAATGCATAGTGGCCACATATTTATCCGTGGTCAAGAAATAAAATTATTTTTTTTTTTAAAAAAATGCATATTGGCCACAGATTTATCCGTGGCCAATAAATAATTTTAATTTTTTTTAATTATTGTTGGTTTATCCGTGGCCAAGTCAATTTTTTAATTTTTTTTATAATTTTAAATGACTCACTTAAATCGCCCGATCCGACATTACAAGGCACAAAAAGGTTTGAGTCATTTCAAAATCGTATTATTTTCATCAAAATTATTATATTTTTCCATCTTATGCGTTAAAAATTAAAGTTTGCTTCACGAGAATACGTTTTTCTCTTTCAGTGATATATACGAATGACTTCGTAGTCCGGTGTCAATGTATGCTAACGTCAATTAACTTATATAGGAATTATTAAAAATACAACTTTGAAGCAGATTGATTAGTTCCGAAGTTGTATTATTCCAATCGTACGCTTCTGTCTAACCTAATTAACGAAAATGTACGATTCGGAAAAAGTCAACGGGAAATTTTGACTATTATCCGTGGCCATCAAATAAATTTAATTTTCTTTTTAAAAAAATTGGACTTGGCCACAGATTTATCCGTGGCCAACAAATAAATTTAATTTTTTTAAAAAAAAATTGGACTTGGCCACAGATATAAATCCGTGGCCAATAAATAATTTTATTTTTTAAAAAAACTTGGACTTGGCTCACGATTATTATATTTTCTCATGTTATGCGTTAAAAATTATAATTTGCTTCATGAGAATACATTTTCCTCTTTCAGTGATATATACAAATGACTTCGTAGTCCGGTGTCAATGTATGCTAATGTCAATTAACTTATATAGGAATTATTAAAAAATACAACTTTGAAGCAGATTGATTAGTTTCGAAGTTGTATTAATCCAATCGTACGCTTCCGTCTAACCTAATTAACGAAAATGCACGATTTGAAAAAAGTCAACGGGAAATTTTGACTATTATCCGTGGCCATCAAATAAATTTAATTTTTTTTAAAGAAAAATTGGACTTGGCCACGGATAAATCCGTGGCCAACAAATAAATTTAATTTTTTTAAAAAAAAAAATTGGACTAAATCCGTGGTAAATAAATAATTTTAATTTTTTTAAAAAAATTGGACTTGGCTCACGATTATTATATTTTCTCATGTTATGCATTAAAAATTACAATTTGCTTCATGAGAATACGTTTTCCTCTTTCAGTAATATATACGAATGATTTCGTACTCCTATGTCAATGTACGCGAACGTCAATTAACTTATGTAGGAATAATAAAAAAAATTGGACTTTAGAGCAGATTGATTAGCGTTGAAGTTGTATTGCTCCAATCGTACGGTTTCGTCTAACCTAATTAACGAAAATGCACGATTCGGAAAAAGTCAACTGCAAGTTTTGTCTCTTGGCCACGGATAAATCCGTAGCCCAATAATAAATTTAATTTTTTTTTTAAAAGTTGGACTTAGCCACAGATAAATCCGTGGCCACTAAATAAAATTAATTTTTTTTAAAACAAATGCATTTTGGCCAAGGATTTATGCGTGGCTAATAAATAAATTTATTTATTTTTAAATTTTAAATGGGCCACGGATATCTCTGTGACCAAGAATCAAATAATTTTTAAAAATATTAAATGGCCACGGATTTATCCGTGGCCAAGGCTAATAAATCCATGGCTAAGTGTTCGTATATAACAAATACTTAGCCAATTTTTTCAGATCTCATTTCACCTCATCCCCACAAGGTACGCGACCCTAACCCTCTCTCTCCACCCCCCCCTCCCCGCAATCAATGGCAGCGTCTCCACCGGGTCCCGCCGTCGCGACTCCCCCCTCCTCTTTTTCATTGTGTTGTAATTTTAATTTTGTTTGTTATTTTGTTGTTGTGAGATTATTTGTAGGTTGATTGCATAAACATAATTTGAGATGGTGAAGTTTAAGTAAGGTATGAATTATTATGATTTGGCTTACGAATTTTTATGAACAAAGTTGTAAACATATTTGGATTATGTATTCGTATGAACAAAGTTATTTGGATTATGAATTGTTATGCACAAGTTTGTTTGGATTATGGATTGTTATGAATAAGTTTACTCAATTGATTGTTGTGAATAAGTTGGGATTATGGATTGTTTTGAATAAGTTTGGACTATGGATTGTTTTGAATGTGTTTGTTTGGATTATGGATTGTTATAAATGTGTTTGCTTGGATTGTTATGAATATTTGATTTTGGGTTGAATTTTGTTGTTCTTGTATGGTTGAATAGCGAAAAAATGTGTTTGATAGGAAGAATGTCGAACAATGTGTGGAATAATTATGTGAGAGATAAGTGTTTATGTATTGTGATATTAATGAAGCATGCTGAACAAATATTAATTGACTAACTTAATTTATCTAGATGTGAAGTCTAACACGAATGTTAACTTACCTTCGTTCTTTGTTTACAGAATATGGATATACGTGAAATTCGATGTTGGATGTATAATAGGTTAACTGTGAATCGGAAAAATTATGCCAAACAATTTATGAATGGCCTTAATCAGTTTATTCAATTCTCAACTACACAACCGCAGTATATAGCTGATAAAGGCCTAATTAGGTGTCCGTGTTCAAAGTGTACTAATAGAAAGTATAAGGATATTAGCAATGTGCGTCGCGATTTGATGAAATTTGGGTTTCAACCTGAGTATTGGTGTTGGACTTCACATGGCGAGTTAGCTCCAGAATCTCAACACGTGGAGGTCGGTGGTGCTAGTTCTTCGAATCAGGCTAACTTTTCATATGGACTCAAGAATTACGAGAATTTGGTATATGATGCCATGGGTGTGAATGCAGTACACCATCGTATGCATTATCGGCCCGATTTGAATATCGAAGGTGGTCATGATACTAAGATGCCGCGAAACAATGATCAATATCCTAATATGCAAGCCCAACAATTTTATGACATATTAGAGGCTATGAATCGACCATTGTGGCCTAGGTTGTGACAATCAGACGGAGTTATCAATGACTCTTCAAATGATGTCATTAAAATCCGACTACAATTTATCTCAGGGTTGTTTTGATCGAATGGCAGAACTTGTGAAGTCGTAAAATCCGTCGAATGATCATGTTCCTAACAACTATTACGAAACAAAAAAAATAGTTAAAAATTTAGGTTTAACATCGGTGAAGATTGATTGTTGCATCGAGCGGTGTATGTTGTATTACAATGAAGATAACTGTTTAGAAGAATGTAAGTTTTGTAGTCATCCAAGATTTAAACAATCTAAAAGTGGTAGTAGGAATCGTGTTCCTTACAGAAGGATGCACTACATGCCTCTTATTCCAAGATTGGAAAGGTTATATGCTTCTTCAAAATCAGCTGATCAAATGAGGTGGCATCATGAGCACAGAGGAGAGCCTAGTGTTATTTGTCATCCATCTGATGGTCTGGCGTGGAAGTTTTTCAATGAAAAGCATTCTGAATTTGCTGTTGAACCACGAAACATTAGGCTTGGATTATGTGCCGATAGATTTAATCCATTTAATCATACTTCGTCGAAACAATACTCGTGTTGGCCTGTGATTGTTACTCCATACAACTTGCCGCCATAATTGTGTATGACTACACCATATATATTTTTGACATGCTTGATTGCGGGACCACGTAACCCAAAAGAAAGAATTGATGTGTACTTGCAACCTCTAATTGAGGAGTTGAAAATTCTGTAGTTAGAAGGAGTTGAAACATATGATATTTCGAAAAGGCAAAATTTTCAGTTACGGGCCGCATTGATGTGGACTATCAATGACTTTCCCGCTTATGGGATATTGTCCGGATGGATGACATCGGGTCGATTGGCTTGTCCTATATGTAAGCTGCAAACAAAGGTATTCAGACTAAAAAATAGTGGGAAGATTTCTTGGTTCGATTGTCATCGTCAGTTTTTGCCTGACAATCACCCATTTAGGCAAAATAAAGATACATTTTTCAAAGGATGCCGTGAACGATCAGACCTCCCACAGTAATGACAGGCGATCAGACACGGGAAGAAGTGCATAGATTGCCAAAAGTTACCGATATGCCAGTCAAGCATCCAAAATTGCAAGGATATGGCGTACGGCATCATTGGACCAAACAAAGCATTTTTTGGGAGTTGTCGTATTGGAAAGACAATGTGGTTCGCCATAATTTGGATGTCATGCATATCGAAAAAACAAATTTCGACAACATACTCAACACTGTTATGGATATTAAAGACAAGACAAAGGATAATGAGAAGACAAGATTGGATTTAGTTGAGTATTGCAAACGGCCTAAGTTGCATTTACAAATGATGGTTAATGGTAAGGTGCTAAAACCAAAAGCTAGTTACACCTTGACCACCGAACAAAAATGCGATTTATGTACATTTGTTCAAGCTTTGAAGATGTCTAATGGTTATGCATCGAATTTGCACTACAGGAAAAATGTCATTTTCCGGCGGAACTATTCCGGCGGAATACTCCGCCAGAATAAAACCGAGGGAAAACCGGCTGATTTCTGGGGGGCAAGCCGGAAAGCAATAAACCGGGGGAAATCCGGGCGAAATTTCCGCCGTTTTTTTTAAAATTTTTGTAAATAAACACCGGGGAAATTCCGGGGGAATAATTCCCCCGATTTTTTTAAAAATTTTTTTTTGTTAAAAACCGACGGAAATTCCGGGGGAATTATTCCCCCGATTTTTTTTAAAAAACTTTTTAGTACAATTTCGGGGGAAAACCAGAGGATTTTTTCCCCCGATTTCTTTTGCGATTTTTTTCCATAGGAAACCGGAGGATATTTTGGGGGAAATATTCCCCTGATTTTTTTTTTATTTTTTTTAATACTAATCCAGGGGACAATCCGGGGGAAAAATTTCCCCCGGTACTTTTTTTTCAATTTTATAAAAATAAACCGAGGGAAAATCCGGGGGAATTTTCCCTTGGTTTTTTTTCAATTTTTTTACATAAATCCGGAGGAAAATCCGGGGGAAATATTCCCCCGGTTTGTTTTTAAAATTTTTTTTTATACGAAACTGGGGGAAAATCTGGGTGATATTTTCCCCCAGTATTTTTTTTTTGATTTTTCTGGCAAATAAACCCGGGGAATTTTCCCCCGGTTTTTCATTCAATTTTTTTATAGGAATCCGGGGGAATATCCGAGGGAAATATTCCCCCGGTTTTTTTTAAATTTTTTCCTCGAATTTTTATATAATTTTGTAATAAATAACTATAGAAAGATCGAGTCCTATTGTTTTTTTTAATGCAGTTAATTGATTGTTTGAATTGTTTTAGGGTGTATTTTTATATTTTCCTTTAATTTACAATAATAACCAAATAAAATGAAAGATAATTGTGTAGAAAAATAATTTTTCTTATTGTGTTCTTTAACTACCTTACAAGATAGAGAATTTTGAAATTTTTGTAATTTCTTTTCATTTCCTTAACAAAACTTAAAACTTATAATCAAACAAAGCTTACCATTTTTTTTGAGTTTATCATGATTTCGCCATATGATCTCATATTAGATAAATGTGAATGCAATGGTGAAACATTTGAGATGTCGAATAACTAACGAAAATTTATTGAGAATTTAAATTAAATGTCAAATGTAAAATTAATTCATATAATATTTTTCACTCACCTATATGACTATTTGGGAAATTTATCCCTTCTATAATCATGATCTTTTAAATAATTAATATTATTCAAAACTATTAAACGGAAACACGCTCTTAAGTGAATCCCCCCCCCCCCCCCAATTTGAATTGTTCTTTTATTGATTATAAATGATCAACCTTATCATCTATTTATTTATATTACCTCCTTAAATGGATAATGGAGTTTCTTTTGAACTTTAACACACCTTTGCATAAGCCAATGAAACTGCAAGTCATTGGGGAGTCTCGTACGCCTTTTTTTGGTAATAAGGAAATCTTAATTTTCTTTGCTAAAATCTACATAGGAGACACACCCTTAAGGGTGCAGATGCCATATTACTTAATTTAGTTTACTATTCTATGACTTGATTTTTTTTTATTATTTTACGTTTACATTTAAATTAATTTATATAATATTTATTTAGTGTTCAATTAAACCCAATGTGTTAAAATAATTCGATTATTTGAAATATTAAGAAGATAAACTTAATTTACTGGGCAAGTTGAATAGCAGAATCTCTTTGTAATTGGTTCCATAGTACATGACAATAGGTAGGTGTTGTCTCGTATCCCTTCTTGGTATGTTCCTCTTATTAGATGAGATGGTAACAATCTTAGGTCATTATATTTGCTTGCTAAGAAGTCTTTTGTATCTCTATGTTAGTATTCTTTTGTTTTTCTCATGTTGGGCATTGATTATTTATGAATAGTAATTTCTTTTTTATGAATTACTTCTTATTTACTAAAGATGTTTACGCCCAAAAATCATGACACGATAATAAAAATTTTGGTTTGGTTAGGTTTCCCCAAGACATTTGTTTTTAAACTCTTTCGAGTTAAATCAATTATTTTCTTTTGAAACATATATATTTTTTACATTTACACAAAAAATTTAATCGTTTTAGACGATCATATCAAGGAGACCGGACTTATTTTGGTCACGGATAGATTATAATATGAAAAAAATTATATGTGATACGTATTTTAATATTTTGCAATATATTTTATTTATTAATTTTTATAATTTAAATAACTTGAAATATCGAGAGCATATGTAAATATTTAACTCATAATTTGAATATATAATATGAATTAAGATATGGAAAATACATCTAAAGTTTCATAAAATATATATTGATAAAATATATAGAATAGAATAAAGATAGAAAACACGAAAATAATACTACCAATAAGTTAGAACTAATTTATCAAAAATAATAAAAATATCAAATTTAGTATATTTAAATTATTTTATGCAAAATAATACTTATATTTATAATTAATATATAAGTAAATTATGTCGAACATATAATTTGGGGGAACAAAATTTTGTTTACAAAATCGGGGGAAAATCGGGGAAAATATTCCCCCGATTTATTTTTTAAAACTTTTTCCCCCGTAAACCGGGGGAACACCGGGGGAAATTTTCCCTTGATTTTTTTTTTAATTTTTCCCCCTGTTGAACCGGGGGAAAACCAGGGGAAATATTCCCCCAGTTTTTTTTAATTTTTTTCCCTCGTCAACCGGGGGAAATATTCCCCCGGTGTTTTTTTAAATTTTTTTTCCCCCGTCAACCGGGGCAAAACCGGGGGAACCTTTCCCCCGGTTTTTTTTTTTATTTTTCCCCCCAGTAACCAGAAAAAAAAATCGGGGGAAATTTTCCCCAGTTCCCCCCCCCCCCCCACCTTTTTTTCAGCTAAACCCTTCTCTTCTCCTTCTCTTTCTCTCTCAATTTTGACTTTCTCTCTAAGAATCCCTCCACCGCCGACTCCCCGCCGCCCGTCGCCCCCGCCATCATCGCTCACCGCCATCGCCGGCCCTCCCGCCGCCCTACCTACCCCTGAACAATTTTACCAATTTTGTTTTTTGGATTATAGTCTTTTTTTTGTTATTTTACATATTAAGTGTTTTAGTATTTTGATATATAAAGATACATGATTTATGTGTTAGATATGGTATAAATTCATGTATTTTAACATAACTATTGATTGTTGATAATGTACAAATGTTAGAAGTGTTTGATTATATGTATGATAATATTTTATGTATTTTTCAATGTACATTTTTTGAATGTGTACATATTTTAATTTTATGTGTTATTTTGTAATGTGTTTGGTTCATTTTATAAATTGTTGATGTAAAGTATGAAATATGATTGTAATTTATTTATGTATTTGTCTTGAAATTGTAGGTATTTCGCTTGTTCTACTTCTTTTGCATAGCATTCTATTTTGGTATAAACATCGAAAAGGTACATATGGCTAACCTTTGCTAATATGAGCAATTGCTTGGCTATGCATAGTTATAATTAGATGTATATCTATATGTTATTAGTTAGTTTGTAGCTATTAAGGTTGTATGAGATGTGGAGATGGTGGATGGGAATTGGGGGAAGGGGTGGAGCATTCCCATTGTTTGTTGTGGTTTATACGTGCTTGCATGTTGTGGTGATATAAGGGGGTGGTATGTATTTTTTGACAATATATAATTAGTAAATAAAATATAATAATGCATGTATGTTTTGTTTTTTATAAAATTTTTGTGTACGTTTTGTAATATGATGGTTGTGTTTGAATTTCTGTAAAATGTAAAATTTGTAACAATAAAAAGTTAGATAATTTAGTAATTAAGTATAAACAAACCAAATAATAATTACTTAATCTGTAATATGTAGATGGATATACCCTCGCATAGAATGTGGATGTATAGAAGGACTGAGGCTAATTCATCGGGGCTTTCAAACTCGTTTATTGATGGAGTTGATGGATTTATAGAACATGCTAAAGGTTGCGAAGAGTTTATAAAGTTTCAAATGATTCGATGTCCGTGTGCAAAATGCATTAAAAAGTGGGTTGTTCTAGAACCGTTTAAAGTTAGGGAACATCTTCTCCATTTCGGTTTTAAAACAAATTATTGGTTTTGGGTAGATCATGGTAAGATAGGACCCATTCAAGTTAATACATTGTTCGGTCAACCAAGTACATCCGTTAATCTTGACAATAATCCCCTCCAAAGGTATGCAGAGATGTGCTTCGATGCCGTTAGGGAAAATTTTGTTGTAGCTGATATGGTGGGTATGGGGAATAACAATGAACAACCTATTGTGGAAGAGACGTCAAATGCGGAAACTCAAAAATTCTTTGATCTTTTGAGTGAATTTGACAAACCAATTTGGCCTGGGTGCGAGGATCACTCACCTTTATTTGTTGCGGCAAGGTTAATGAGTATCAAAACTGATTACAATATTGTGTGGGACGGCATTGATGAAATCATACAGTTAATGTCTGAAGTCATGCCTACCCCGCATGACCTCCCAACCAACTTTTACGAGGCGCAGAAACTTGTAAAAAGATTGGGTTTGGTTAGCTACAAAATTGATTGTTGTGCCAATGGATGCATGTTGTATTATAAAAATGATTCTACCTCGACGGAATGTAAATTCTGTAGTGCTCCTAGATATAGAGAAATTCTTGCCAGAAGTCAAGGTTGACGAAACACATTCCCGTTAGGCGAATGCATTACCTACCACTAATCGCACGATTAAAACGTTTGTATGCATCTTTGAGTTCAGCACCACACATGCGATGGCATGTTGAACATTGCTGACCGGAAGGGGTTATGTGTCACCCAGCTGATGGAAATGCATGGAAAAATTTTGATGCAGTTTATCCTGATTTCGCTGTTGAACCTAGAAATGTTAGACTTGCTTTGTGTTCTGATGGATTCACACCTTATGCTCAATCAGCTTCGCCTTATTCATGTTGGCCGGTAATTGTAACACAGTATAATTTGCCACCCGAGATGTGTATGTCAATGCCCTACATATTTTGACATGCATAATTCCCAGACCAAAAAATCCAAAAGCCAACATTCATGTGTATTTGCAACCACTTATTGATGAGTTGAAAGAACTTTGGGATGTAGGTTTTGAGGCGTATGATGCATCAAAAAAACAAATTTTTTTTGTTATGAGAGCTGCATTGATGTAGACAATTAATGATTTTTTTGCATATGGGATGTTATCTGGTTAGATGACTACTGGTAATTAGCATGTCCGTATTGTATGGGTTACAGTAAGGCCGTAAGATTAAAACATGGAAGGAAAAATACATGGTTTGATTGCCATCGACAATTTCTAGAAATGAAACATCCTTTTCGGCGGAACAAAACGAATTTCAAGAAAACTAAGATTGAGGTCGACCCGGCACCACCGAAAGTTGATGGTCATCAAATGGCCGAACTTGTACAATGGTTACCGAAAATTACAGAGCACCCGCATATGGATAAGTTACCTGGGTATGGTATAATGCACAACTGGACAAAACAATGTATATTTTGGGAATTACCATATTGGAAAGATGTTTTAATTCGTCATAACCTGGATGTCATGCATATTGAAAAAAATGTGTTTGATAACATTTTTAACATAGTAATGGACATCAAAGGAAAAACAAAAGACAATGCAAATGCACAGATGGATATGGCCGAACTTTGTAGGCATCGTGAGTTAGAATTGGTACAAAAGTCAAGCGGCCAATGGGGAAAGCCAAAAGCTAAGTACACCTTCACGTAAGACTAGAAGAGAGCAATATGTGAGTGGATTAAACAACTAAAAATGCCAGATGGGTATTCATCAAATTTAAGTCGTTGTGTAGACTCACAAGCAACCAAAATTTATGGCATGAAGAGTCATGATTGTCATATATTCATGGAACAATTGCTGCCCATTGCATTCAAGGAATTGCCTGATGATATTTGGAAGCCATTAGCTGAATTGAGTCAATTTTTCAAAGATTTATGTTCAAGTACATTGAGACATGATGATCTTGACAAAGTGGAGAAAAATATTCCGATAATTTTATGCAAATTAGAACGAATTTTTCCTCCGGCATTTTTCGATGTAATGGAGCACTTACCTGTTCACTTGATCGATGAGGCTCGTAATGGTAGTCCAGTGCAATTTAGATGGATGTATCCATTTGAAAGGTTGATCATTTATTTTTATAAGTAGATGGTATAACTTAATTTATCGTATACATTGTTATATATTACATAAAAATTATCGTTAATATTGTTATAGATATCTGGGCAAGATAAAAAAAATAGTTAAACAACAGCTCAAGTAGAAGGGTCTATATGTGAGGCCTATCTCCGACGTGAGACTGCAAATTTTTGCTCCTTCTACTTTAATTCCCACGTGCGGTCCATGAGTACGCTTACCACGAAATGATGATGGTGTGTTGATGTCTCGGTCCCATCAACTTTGTCGGTTTTCAATCAACCAGGTCGTCCACTAGGAGCATGTAAGGAACGCTATTTTGAGAGTTTACAGGAGTATAACTCCGCTAAACTACATGTGTTGTTAAATTGCGATGTCGAAATTTATATCAAGTAAGTATCACATTTAATAAATTAAATATATTTTATACCTTGTATATGATTATCGAAAATCTGAAGTAAATCTTGTCAAATGTAGCTATTTTCGACAACATTATAGGATCGCAGAAGTTGACGCAAGCGATCGAATAGAAAATGAATTCACAGATTGGTCAAATTCTCACGTAAATTTAAATTTACAAAAAAAATAAAATTATTACACAATCAAGTATGTAATTTGCGTATATATTATTGTTGACGTTAAGTATATACGTTTCATTATACAAGTCCATGAACCAAATAATGGAATGTTGTCAATATTTTTGAAACAACTTGCGTTGGGGCCTAATTTCTGTGTGAGGACATATCCGATATACATTGTGAATGGTTTCAAATTTCACACACGATCATGAAGTGAAGGTAAAAAAATAATGAATTGTGGCGTATGGGTGAAAGGGGGTTACGATGGCGATTTCGGCGAAGATGACTACTATGGAATTTTGAATGAAATTCTTGAATTGGAGTATACAGAGGAACCATTAAAAAAAGTAGTGTTGTACAAGTGTGATTGGTTTGACCCCACTCCACATAGAGGAACGCGCATTGCACCCCCAGAATGTGGTATTAGTAAGGTGAAACAGACGGCCAGATATAGAAAATATGACCCTTTTATAATCGCCCAACAAGCGCGTCAAATTTATTTTGTTGTATACCCAGGCCGTATTTGGGGCAAGACCCAATGGTTCGCTGTAATTAAAAGTAAAGCTAAAGGGAGAGTTGAAACTCCTGGTGGAATGGATATGTGTCAGGTTATGAACTCTTCAAGTGATGATGGAGTACCCGCGTTGTATGATGAAGATGTTGGATTAGATACTGTTTAGCAAGTCAAACTTAAGATTCACGAGAAGGATGAAGCGAAAAATGATGATGTCTCGGCTGACGAAGAATATATAGTGAGAATGATGAGGATCATGAGGAAGACTTGGTGTTAATGAACGATCCACACGATGATAGAGACAGTGATAAGGGTTATTTGATTTTTAATTGTTGATTGTTAATGATTTAATTCTTATGTAATACTTTATATCAATGTAATTATGTGTCTTTCTAATTAAGTCCACTATGCAATTCATCTATTAATTTATATTCACGATAAAATTTTAGATGCATCTGCGGAAACGCTCCGGAATGAGTAATGCCATTCGGGGTAGAGCCCATTCTTCACAATCATATGTCCCAAACACTCTCTATTTTTCACATGACTTAAACAATTCTCCAATTATCAATGAACAAATGAACAACACACAACATACCAATACGCTACATCGGCTCCACTGCAATTCATGCCTACCCCATCCGTCGGTGGACATAGTCCACTGATTACTTCACCTAATCCATCTGCTCAGGATGCATACAGTATCTCGGATCCTCCAACCACACACCGAGGTGTACAAAAGCTCTTCCTAGAGCCTGCTTCGAATTGGTAAGATATATAATAATATGTTAAGTTTAAATGTATTAAAATAACTTAATTGTAATTGATATGATGTGTATATATACTGTATGTGCAGTAGCTTCACCCCCGCCGACCATGGAGCTAACACTGTAGGTACCGTGTTGAAGAGTCGAATGACTGAGTTCATTCCTACATTCAAACATGTTAGCGCGGGACTTTTTGATACGTGGTTTGAGGAGTGGAAGGTACGCATATTGTGTATATTGATTTATATTTAACACACAACACATATAAATTTTTATGCATGTTGTAATCTTTTAAAATTTAATATATACAGAAATATGTTGAGTGGGATCCTGTCCACGAGCATCATATGAAAAAAGCTTTTTGGAGCCGTGGTTCAAGGAAACTATCGTAGCTGTATGAGCATCTCAGGGAAGTTGGGACGCGACCGGCGTGGATAGTGCCCCAAATATGGGACCAATTGAATGTCTACTAGGCTTCAGATAGATTCAAAAAATAAAGCGAACAGAAAAAAAAAAATGGAAGCGGGTGGTGGAGCATGTTATGGTGGTGGGCCGAAGTCACTGGCGACTCGAAAACTTGAGATGGTATGTTATTTATTGTTAATTTATTATTAATATTAGTGTTACTATTAATTTTATTTTTTCGATTATCCAGGAAGCCGAATGTCAACGCCCAGTCGAGTATCATGAGGTGATTCAAAAGTATTATACGAGAGCACTTAGACCTGACGAGATTACCGAGGGTGACGAGGACCAAAGGAGCACGGCCAATAATGTGGTTTGGCTAAATAAAAATGCCACACAAATCCACGTACGTACACAATCTATTAATTTACATGTTTACTTAACTAATTATACAAACTTGCATGAATTAAATTTCAAATGTTTAATATAAATTATTTTATTTCATGTAGGAGAACTATCAATAATTGTTGCAAGCCCAGGAAACAATCAATAGCAGCAGGGTTGAGCGATGAAACTACACAGCAGTCTAGACATGAGCTGTTTATGCAGGCAGTCGGACCCCCGACCAGAAAGGGCCGTCAAATCGAGCTGAACTACGTTCCTCGAGAAAGGAGGCGGCAACACTCATACGGTTGTTTCTTGTCGCGTACTGGTCCTTCTAATTCCGGAGGAGATGTAGAGACGCAGTTGTTGCAAGTTAGAGATTATATTGACACTTACATCTCAACTCATAAGGAAGAGATCACCCAATTAAAGACACAGAGTGACACAATGATGTCAATGATGCAACAACTGTACACCGGGCTTATGAGCAATCGCCCGTCCTCTTCCGGAGCAGCTCCCCAATTATCTCATCGTCGTCGTCCCACGGGCAATACGTCCTATGATACCCCTCATGATCCCCATCAGGGATTTCACGCTCCGCATATGTTCGCATCCCAACCAAATATGAATCCCACTAATGCCGGAGATTACAATGAAAATGACATCGATTATTTTGAGGATGAGTAGACACATTTGATATTTTAATTTGTTGTATAAACAATATTTTTATTTGTTTTGCATATTTGTATTTATATTTGAATTATGTTTCAAACAATATGGGATAATATTGTGTATTTGTCAATTTATTTTAGTTTTTTGTATTTTTGTGAATTTTACGTATTTGTCAACATTAGTATTTTGCAATATTAGAATATTTTAAATGAAATTTATAAATAATAAAAAATTCAATTGGACTGATTTTTGGGCATAAAATTATATTTTTTATAAAAAAATAAAAAATCGGGGGAAAATCGGGAGAAATTTCCCCCGATTTGGATTTTTTTTTTTTGAAAATTATATTCTGTGGGACAAACCGGGGGAAATTTCCCCTGGTTTAATTTAAATTATTTTTTTTAAACAGTGCGGGGGAAAATCAGGGGAAATTTCCCCCGATTTTAACTAAATTAATTTTTTTTTTCAAATATCCGAGGGAAAAACAGGGGGAAATTTCCCACGATTTTATTTAAATTAAATTTTTTTTTTAGTCCTAGGAAAAAATCGGGGTAAATTTCCCCAGATTTTAATTAAATTAATTTTTTTTAATAGTGGGATGGAAAAATCAGGGGACATTTCCCCCGATATTATTTAAATTAATTTTTTTTAAAAATAATCCGGGGGACAAAATCGGGGGAAAATTTCCCCGATTTTATTAAAAAAAAATTTAATAGTGGGGGGGAAAAATCGAGGGACATTTCCCCCGATTTTATTTAAATTAATTTTTTTTAAAAATAATCCGGGGGACAAAATCGGGGGAAAATTTCCCCGGTTTTATTAAATTTTTTTTTTAAACCGGCGGAATATTCTGCCGGTCTACGCCATTTTGCCGATTCTGGCGGAAAATTCGGGGGAATTCCGGCGGCTGGTGGTATTCCGGTGCCAAATATTCCTGCGGACTTATTTCCGCCGGTTTCACGATTTTTCAGTGGAAATTAGACCGGATTTCAGTCGGAATTTTCCCCGGTATCCGCCATTTTTGCTTGCAATGTTAGGAACGTGTGTTGATCATTCGAGGCTCAAGTTGTACAATATGAAGAGTCATGATTGTCATGTGTTCGTGCAACGTTTACTCCCAATAGCATTTAACACGTTCCCATAAAATGTTTGGAAGCCCCTAACTGAAATAAGTCTGTTCTTCAGAGATTTATGTTGCACAGAGCTTCGCGAGGAAAGTTTGTCGCAATTGGATAGGAATATCCCTTCGATTTTATGCAAATTGGAATGCATTTTTCCTCCAGCATTTTTTGATTGCATGGAACACTTGCCGGTATATTTGCCTTTTGAAGCGGCAATGTGTGGACCTGTTCAATATAGGTGGATGTATCCATTCAAGAGGTAAATTTTTTTTCTAAAGATTTGCCAACCTCAATTTAAATTTTCTTTTTTGAGATCCCTAATGAATTAGTAACTTAATCGTACAAAATACGATTACAGGTTCCTACATGATTTGAAAGGTATTGTGAAAAATCGTGCCAGGGTGGAGGACTCAATATGTGAGGTGTACTTAAATCAGGAATCATCATACTTTACATCGTATTATTTTGAAAGCCACATTCAGTCGAAGAGTACAAAAGTTAGGCGTAATGAAAATGATGGAAGTGCTGAAGAGATACCCTACACATTGTTAGTCTGCAATCAAGCTGGTAAGCCCGGTGGTAAATGCGTGGAGCCATATTTGAGTGATGATGAGTTGAGAAATTCTGCATTACACATTCTTATTAATTGCGACGAGGTCGTACCTATCATCAAGTAAGTATTTAAAAAATATCCCGATTAACTTGTTAATATTTTTATTAAATTATTACTCCTAAAAAATCTATTTCAATATATAGAATGTATAGGTTGTCAATTCGGTATCATTGGCCAAATTTAACTGACCAAAAAGTTGAGAAGTCAGTCGAGGCGAATTTTGTAGAATGGTTTGAACAATATGTAAGTACTATTTTAATTAAAATAAAAAATGTATATATACTGGTTTATTATAAATATTATAACACTGTAATTATTTGTGTAGGTTCATGATCCCACAAATAATATCGCTAATCAAAATTTACGTGATTTGGCGTGGGGACCAAATCGTAAGGTTAAGACATGGCAAAGGTACACTGTGAATGGATATGCCTTTCATATAGATGAGAATACACAACGTATGAACATTTACAATGCTGATGTTTGTGTTCGGCGCGACGGGACTACAAATTTCTATGGCATACTTAAAGAAGTGATTCAGCTAGAATATCCCGATGTACCTGAAAAGAAGGTTGTCTTATTCAAATGTCATTGGTTCGACTCTGTTTCTAAGAGGGGTATGAAGATACACCCGTAATATGGCATTGTAGAGATCAAATTTAATGAGAGATACCCAAAAGACGATCCATTCATTATTGCACAACATGCATCTCAAGTATATTATGTACCGTATCCAGGCACAAGGAGGGATAAATTGAATTGGCGTTTTGTAATTAAAACCAGACCACGAAGTAGAGTAGCCAATCAACAAATTGTTACTGATGATTTGTTACAAGATTCTTCACCCGTTGCGAATTCTGTGCTCGATAATGAACCCACGGGTGTTTGGTAGATGTTGATGGTCCGCTAGAAGAGGTGAGTTTTGACAATAATGCAATTCATAATGAACTTGAAGATGATGAGGTACGAGAGGAAGCAAACGAGTATGGTGATTACGAGGAGGATGAATTTGATGAGGAACTTGATGACGATGACGACAAAGGGGATGATGTGATTCAATACGACGATGATGATGAAGATGAAGATGATGAGAATGAAGATGATGAATAGGATTTTTATTTTAATGGTTGATGCAGTTGATGGTTTCGATTCATTGTCATGAAGTCTTCTATGAAATGTTATTATATAGTTGATGCTTGTGAATTATTAATTTGTATTTATTCATAATTAATGTGTGATCTATTATTGTGCAGTTTGTTAACAATTTATTAAGTTTGTCGATTATTTGTTGAGAATTCTGAAACAGATGGCCGGGAGATCAAAAAAAGGCAAGGAGAAAGTATCGGACTCGGGGTCTAATCGCCATATGCCTCCACCGACCAATCTCAACATCCGTTTAGATAGTTTGAGATCAGATCCTCCATCCCCTGTCTTAGGGTCCGCCCCATCGACGCCGATGAATGAAGGTCGATCCACCGATATTTCTCAAAATAGTGATACCGGTGGCTAGCAGCTTCTCATAATGCCACGAGGAAAAGTGTAAGTGAATTGATTTATATAAGTTTACCTCTTATCAATAAATAGATATATAGTCTATATATTTTATGTGCATTTCAATGTATAATATTGTTTTTCCACTTGTACAATAGGTTTGATCTCGAGGAGAAATGTGTCGAGGAGATTGGGCGGATAATTGAGAATGGTTTCAAGCGACCGTGGCCTACTTGGAAAAAAATCCCCCTAGATGTTCGTGAGATGTGGTTTGCCCAATTTAAGGTATGTCTATTTACTCAGCTTAAATGAAATTTGACTATTATTATAATTTGTTCATATATGATTTTTTTTACTTGATTTTTTTTTAAAGAAAATTCTTTTAGCGGCTTGATCACTCGAGCCGAGTTTGGAAGAACTTCGAGCGTAAGGGTTCGTAAATTTTGAAAAATAGATTGGCTAAAGCTCGTCGGGACAACCGTAGGCCCAATTGGATAGGTGAGGAATCTTGGAATGCTTTACGGGTCTTATGGGACAGCCCAGAGTTTCAGAGGATACGCGAGCAGAACAGCGCAAACCAAGCATCGACATGTGATGGAAGGGGATTCCCTAGCCATAAGGGAGGAGCAGATCTCATTTAAGGTAGCAAGATCATTTGGTAAGTAATTACTTTTCCTTCTAATTTATTTAATTAATTGAAGTAGTGTTAAATTTTACGATTTTATCTTATTACTGTCCTTGTACTTTGCTTCATTTTTATTGCAAACGGAGAAATATGGACGTCGGCCTACGGTAGACGAAACATTTGAGGCTCTCCATTATTCGGTTGACGATGATGGAACTGAGCATTATGTCGATGACCGAGCAAAGACTACTTTGGTAGTTTTTTACTAATATTTATTATCGCTTATTATTACCAAAAATGCTTTTATAACAATTATATATGTTATTTTTTTGCAGGAGAGCTTCAGAGCAAATTATGACGAAACTTGTTCTCGAGCCGTCGAGAATGCACAGGGCGGACCTATTCAGCAGCCCGACAAGTTGGAGGTAACATTCAAAAGTGTATTTATTTCATACATATACTTATTAAAATATATATATACTTTATTAAAAATATATATACGTTATAGATTTGGAAGCAGACAGTCGGCCGTCCAAAGAAGGGTCGTTGGTATGAGGTTGCCGGTAGACCCTCTACCGTGACAGTTGAGTCTTTCGGCTCATGGACTGACTTAAATACTTGGGTTGACCCCAAGACAGAGGAGCTCACACAAATGATGAGCGAGTTAGACGAGAAACACAGTCAGAAGATAGCCGAGATGGAAGAAAAACATAGTCAAGAGATCTCCGGCCTTCAGAAAACCGTGTCCCTAATGGCGGCCAACCTAAAGAAACTCACAGCGTCGATTAGCTCCGCGGCGTAAGAAGGGCTCTACATCGTCTGCTCCTGTTGCTCGAGATGAAAATGAAGCCGACGATAACAACGATGACGACGATGACGATGACGATGACGAGGATGATGGAGACGATGAGATTCCGACATTTGATCTTTAAAAACTTTTATATATGTATTATTGTATGAATTATTTTGTATAAATTCATGTATTAAACTAATACAACAATATTAATTTTTAATTATATATATGCTATATGAATTATTACTATTACATTGATATACAGTTTGTTAGTATTTAGGTTTGTTGGTATTTTGAATTTTGAAAAACAAAATGCAGGTTTTGGGGTGTATTAAAACAAATTAAATAGTGAAAAAGTCTGTAAATATAGCGACGAAATTTTTCGTCACTATTTTGAATATTTTAAAAAATAAAAAACATGGCCATGGATAAATCCGTGGCCATACTATTAAAATTTTTAATTTTTTTTATTTTTCGCCACGGATAATTCCGTGGCCATATTTAATTTATTTTTTACAAAATCGAAAATAAGGCCACGAATAAATCCGTAGCCAACCGAATAAATTTTTAGTTTTTTTTATTATTGGCCACAGATTTATCCATGGCCATATTTGTAATTATTTTTAAAAAATCCTAATATATCCGTGGCCAAACTAATAAAATTTTTAATTTTTTTTATTATTGGCCACGAATTTATCCATGACCAAGCTAATAAAAATTTTAAATTTTTTTATTTATGGCCACAGATTTATCCGAGGCCATATTTTTATTTATTTTAAAAAATAAAAAATATGGCCACGGATTTACCCGTGGCCAAGCTAATAAAAATTTAAATTTTTTTTATTTCTGGCCACGGATTTATCCATGGCCATATTTTTATTTATTTTAAAAAATCAAAAATATGGCCACGGATAAATCCGTGGCCAAGCTAATAAAAATTTTAAAATTTTTTTATTGTTGGCCACGGATAAATCCATGGCCAGGGTGGAGAAAAATCCATGGCCAGCTATCCGTGGCCAATGTCCGTGACTAGTTTTAGCCACGCCATATTCGGCCATGGAATTTTTCTGTGGCCACATCCGTAGCCTCTTTTTTTTGCCATGGATTTTGGCCAAAATCCGTGGCTAAATCCGTGGCCAAAAGCTTGTTTTCTAGTAGTGGATATACCACCATCCAGTGGCGACGCTGTTCACGTGGAATGCAACATGGTATGGGCATTCTCTTCTAGTATTACCACTAACAATGATTCTAAAAACAACACGGGAGAAAGCGGTCAGGTCTGAGACGATAGTGAACCTGTAGCTTTCTTTGTAAATAATTCTAAGCAAGTGACCCAAAAGAGTAAGACAATCGAAGAAATCAAGGCTCTGTTCTAGAATCCTCCGCTAAGCATGATGAAGCATGTGAAGCCCCTCTTCGTGGCTGGCCATCTCGATGGCAAGCCTACTGAAAGAATGCTGGTAGATAATGGAGCCACAGTAAACATCATGCGCCTCCAAACCATGAAGCGCATTGGAAATGAGAAGGCCGATCTCCTCAACACAAATATAATAATCAATAACTTTGCAGGAGGAAAGGCGGACATCATGGTCATCCTACCTATCGAAGTGAGCATCAGGAACAAGACCGCCACCTCTGCATTTTTCGTGATAGACGCGAAGTCCTCCTACAATGCCTTGTTAGGAAAGGGCTAGACACACTCCACCATGTGCATCCCTTCAACCTTACATCAGTTTTTAATATTTTTGGAAGATGGCGAGGATGAGCTAGAGGTGGTAAAGGCTGAAGAAAGGCCATTCACAGTCAATCTGAATATGGTAGAAGCCAGATATTACTCCGATAATATCGGGGCCTACAGATTTATCAGACAGGATAAATATGGTCGTCCGCTTTGTACCACTTCGTTTGTGGCACCAGTGAGTTTAGAGGTAGCTATGACTAAGGAAGTTAGCAGGCCTTGCAACATCGAATAAAGACCGCTTTCTATTTTTTAGGATATTGGTCATGAATAACGTCGATATAGACGAAGTTGCCATAATTCCAGATAGCACCGGATCAAAAATAATAAATAAAACTTTGGCCTTATTGGCCAGAGACATTTTCGATTATTACAGTTGTAATGCGGATGTAATCTATGAGCACAATCAAGATCTCACTTCGACAAATGAGATCACATTAAAAGAGTTGAGTGCCGCTCCGGCAAAACTCGGTGGCGTCAGAATCCAAGTACAGGATCCTATCATCGAGGTAGAGCTTGGTAATGAAAGTGATCATAGGCCAACATACATTAGTGATTTACTAAGTCCCGAAAATAAAGAGGTCGTGATCAAAATACTTAAACAATATAAAGATTATTTTGCGTGGAATTACGATGAAATGCCTAGTCTCAGCAGGGACTTGGTAGAACATCGTATGCCTATTTTGCCTGGGTTTAAGCCACGAAAGCAGCCTCTTCGACACATGTCCAAAGAACTCTGTGTGCTGATCAAAGAGGAGATTCAGAGACTGCTTAAGATAGACTTCATTGAAGTGGCCAGATACCCTGAATGGGTGGTCAATGTCGTGCTAGTTATAAAAAAGAATGGCAAACTAAGGATCCGTAGAGATTTCAAAGATTTGAACTTGGCATCTCCAAAAAATGAATATACGATGCCAATAGCTGACATGATGATAGATGCCGTCGTAGGACATAAGTTATTAACTCTTGTCGACAGTAATGCAGGATACAACCAAATCGTCGTAGCCTAAGAAGATATTCCAAAACTGGCATTCCAATGCCCGAGGGGCATTGGTGCCTTTCAATGGAAGGTCATGCGGTTTGGCCTTAAAAATGTCTGGGCTACATATCAGAGAGCCATTAACTGCATTTTTCAGGACTTCATGAATGACTTCGTCAAAATCTACATTGACGACCTCATCATTATGTCTACTAACTTCGCTCAACATTTAGAGCACTTGGTTAAGGCCTTTGAAAGAATGAGAAAATTTCAGTTGAAGTTGAACCCACTAAAATGCGTGTTCGAAGTGGCTGCAGACTACTTTTTTGGGTTTTTAGTGCATAAAAAAGAAATCGAAGTGGAAGCAAACAAGGCAAAGGCCATCTTGGCCGCCCAGCCACCTAGAACCAAGAAAGAACTTCAGCAGTTTCTTGAAAAGGTCAATTACTTGAGAAGGTTTATCTCGAACCTCTCAGGCAAGACCAAGATTTTCTAACCTTTGTTAAAATTAAAGGACCATGACAACTTCGAATAGTTAGAAGAACATGGGCAGGCGTTCGAAATGGTCAAGGAAACTTTAACTTCCCCACCTGTAATAATGTCACCGCAAAAAAGAGAGTCACTCAAACTTTACATTTCGATAGCCGACGAGACCATTGGGCCTTCTTGGCTCAAGACGGTGAAAATGGTCTCGAACGGGCTGTATATTATTTAAGCAAACATTTAAGTGACATGGAACAAAGATATCATACAATCGAAAAGTTATGCTTGACTCTATACTTTGCATGTATTAAGCTACGACACTAGCTATCACAAATAAAAGTTCTTGTAATTAGTAGTATCAATGTGATCAAATACATGGTTTCAAGATCGATACTACGTGGTCGGATAGACCATTGAGCCATCTACCTAAGGGAGTATCAGTTACAAATTGTTCCGCTAAAAGCTGTGAAAGGCCAAGCCTTGGCCGATTTCCTCATTGGCCACCCTAGTGTCGAGATAAGTGTCGAAGTGACTCAGCAAGTCGAAATGATATCAGTATTTTTAAAGACATGGGTGCTTCAGTTCGATGGATCTCGAACAGATAAAGCGTCTGCGGTTGGCATAGTTGTCAGTTCGCCATCATGAGTCAAGACTGGCATGGCAGTCCAATTCGATTTCCCATACACCAACAATCAGCCCGAATACAAAGCCTTGATCCTTGCATTGGAATTGTTATGTGAACTAGGAGCATCTAGTATTAGCGTAATCGGAGATTCCCAACTCATCATTAAGTAGATCCAGGGTATGTTTCAATGTAGAAACCCCATCCTTGACAGGTATATCTCCACGATTAATGTATTGTTAATAGGGTTTGACGAGGTAACATTTCAGCATGTGGCTAGAAAGTCTAACTTCGAAGCCAGTGTGTTAGCTCAAATAGCCACTGGAGCAGAATTCCCTAAAGACTGTAAAACCGCCGATTATACCATTACAAGGCAGGCCTATCCTTCTTACTTTGAAAAAACCAACGTTTGCACCATTGAGAGCACCACGAAACAACTTGAAGATTGGCGCAAGCCAATACTAAGTTATCTAAAGGATCCCTCCCAGGGAACACCTCAACAAATCAAGATGAGAGCTACCAACTATGTGGTCATGGGAGATAAGTCGTTATACCAACAAAGTCATGAGGACATCCTCCTACAATGTGTCCGACAGGATGAGGCAATGAAAATCATGATGGAAGTCCACGAAGGAATATGTGGAGCTCATCAAAGTGGCTGCAAAATGGTATGGTTGATTAAGCTATATGGCTATTTCTGGCCAAAGATAGTCCAGGATTGCCATTGGCTGGCCAAAGGTTGCAAAAAATGCCAGTTGCATAGTCTGATTCTGAGAGTACCAGCAGAAGAAATGAATCTGACAATCAAACCTTAGCCATTTCATTGTTGGGCCATTGACTTAATAGGAGTTATCTTTCCTCCCTCTTCGAAATAGCACACCCATATTATCACTGCCACTGATTATTTCACAAAATGGGTGGAGACCATTCCCTTCAAGCAAACCGATCAGGGAACGGTAGTCAGGTTCATCAAAGAGCATCTAGTACATAGATTTGGAATCCCTCAGACAATTGTAACAGATAGGGGGACCATGTTCACGGGGTCCGAAATCCAAGCCTTTGTTGTAGACTATAGTATCCGACTCACGCATTCCACATCATATTATGCGCAAGGGAATGGGCAAGCTAAATCCACCAACAAAACTCTAAAGAACATCATTTCAAAAATGGTGGAAGGTAATCGCAGAGCTTGGCATCTGCTGCTCTCCGAAGCATTATGGGCATATTGAACTAGCAAATGTACCAGCACAGGAACTACCCCATTTTGGCTAACCTATGGCCACGATGCGGTCCTGCCTATGGAAACCAACGTGAGATCTGCACGAATAGCTCTACAAAATAATTTCACCATTGAAGAGTACCATTGCAAAATGATGGACAAACTCAACAGCCGTAGAAAATGTTAGGATACAGGTGTTAGATGCCATTGAAGCCCAGAAGAAATGAGTTGCAAGGCATACGGTAGAAAGGTCAAGACCAAATGATTTCAGATTAGCGACCTCATCTGGAAAGTAGTCTTCCCCTTGGAAAAGAAAGATGCTATGTTAGGGAAATAGAGCCCCAACTGGGAAGGCCCCTTTTCGATCTATTTGATAACTAAGGGAAGAGCGTACGTGTTAAAAAGTATAGATGGAGATCTACTCAGGGATCCAATAAATGGCAATACCTGAAAAAGTATTACCCAAACTATGGGAAACATTGCCATTGGAAACCCGAAATAATCTGAGTCAAAATGGCCACTAAGGCCAATTGAACTTAGATTTGTTTTCTACTTCGAATCAATTATGTTATCGATACACTTAAGGGATTTCTTTTCCATATTTAAAATATTTTTTGAAGGAATCTTAATACAAGCAAATCAAATAACTTGATAGATCGAAATAAAAAAAAATCGGAATAAATACATGCAAATTTGAGCCAAAAAGTGGCTTGAAGTATCCCGGAGCAAGAAACAGAACGCAAAATTGTCTTCTGCAACAAACAACCATTTCAAATAGCGCGCAAGCCATAAAAACAAATTATAAACCGTCATTGTTATTAGGCCGCTGGGGCATCTTTTTCCTGGGCCGTGCCACTTGGTCCCACCGCCTCAGTTGCAGGCAAGTTAGATGTCGAAGTCGCTTCCATCGCATGGCCGCCTGCAACCCCTCTTACTCCGCTAACCCGTGGAGTCCCTTCGCCCAAGAAGTCCGCTTGAAATCGAGCAAAGAAGTGATGAAGGGAAGTGGTCACCTCATCGAGCTTAGCAAAGGCAGTCTCAACTTGGCGCTTCCGTTCAAAGTCTCTCTCTTTAGCCTGTTGGTATACTTTGATCCAGGCATCAGAGCTGGCCTTGACCTCTTCGACCTCGTTAGAAAGATTGAGCATTTGTTGGTCTACATCCGCAATGAGCTTCCTCAGGCACTCCATTTCGGTGACTAGGCCCTCTCGTTTAGTAGATAAACCTTGCTATTGCTCAACTTTCTGGTTCAGTTGAACACGGAGTGTCCTCAGGTCTTCGACCAATGGGCCAGTGCCGAAAACGTAAGGATTTTGGATGCAGACCCTATTACTCTCACATTTTTATCCCAAACTAGGGAGATTCCTCTTAAAGTCCTCATAAAAGCGCCTCTTGTTGGGAGCCATAGCAAGGCGAGAAATCTCCCTCAAGATCTCATCAATGACATTCTTCCTGGTCCCAAGAATCATAGGGGCATACTCAGAATCCACCCCCGCAAGGAGCCCTTTGAACTCTTGAACACGAACATCAGAAAGGTGTGTGGCCACTTCAGGAATGGGGTCATCCCCCAAGATGAAGTCCAACAAGTACACCACCGTTTCGGCACTACTTAGCGGGGTTGAGCCTGACAGTGATCGAGAAGAGGTCGCCTGCGGGAAAAGAGAAAATTAAATCACAGAACCAGCAAACGAAGAAATCGATGAGAAAGTGTTAGCGGAGGAACAACGTTGCATGAGACCTACCAGCAGGAGTTTCTGGCAGAGAAGAAGCTGTTGAAAAAACCTGAGCAATGGGCTGAGCAACAGGCTGTGAAAATCAAAGTCAGAACAGTAGAAGAATCCAATTAGTATAACAGTAGAGAAAAGTTACCTCAGTCATCTTGGCAGAAGGTGGAGGAGGAGGCAGCATCGCCATCCTTTCGGATGGGTGAATGTCTGAAATCTTAGCAGGTGAATATCCCACCGCAGTCAGGTCAACACAAATTTTTTCGACGATCTCATCTACATCGGTCTCTTCAAATGGTGGTTCCTTGGCACTATCAGCCTGGGGGGTAGGACCAGTAAAAGCAGAAGAGGTACCAGTGGGAGAAATTCACGAGCTGAGACAGGCATTACCAAACGTCTTTTCATGGCCATTTGTTTGACAAGCTTGGGCCTCGGGCCAGGGGCAGTAGTGATGGTACATTTACTGCAATGAGGGGCCTACGAATAAAAGAAATCAAAACTATGAAAATTGAAGAAAAAGAAGGATACCTTACTAGTAATATCAGATTCGTCGTCATCAGAGTGAGACACTTTGATCACCCTCTCAATCATTGCGGAATGAAAATGACGGGCGGAACGACAAGTACCCACCTGAACAGGGGCTGGTGTAGGAGTTGGATCAAGGGATATAATGGGGATACCAGCGAGAATGGTAGCAGCAATGGTCACCATGACCTCAGTTTTCTTGCGTGAGCCTAGAAACAAAAATCAAAGTAGAGATTCAATGACAGAACATGGAGAGGCCAAGAACAGCGAAAACAAGCATGAAGGTGATACATTCCCCTTCTATGGTTACTGTGTCACTCCGAAAAGGGATAGCAAGTCCAAAAAGCTCAGCCCGATGAACTCCCACGGGGTCATCAGTGAACAGACCGCTGAAGGTAACCTCATCATGAAAGCTCATGGGCCTTTCAAGGGGAAGGTTAGGTATAACCACCCAAGGGACAAAATCAGGTAGAATGGGAGCAGTCAAATATAAGGGTTTATAAAACGTATACCAATGCAAGGTTTTTTCTTCTAGCCTTCTCCTAACGCTGTAAAAATGTTCAAAAAAGTAACTAAGGCTTGCCTAATGCATTTATCATGACCTAAGGGGTTCCACGTAATATTATAAAACTATTCAAATTTTGTAATACCTTTCTTGCCAGCAGCGGACTTGACGAGTACATCTTCGGGGAAGAGCACATCAATGGCGACATTTAGGGGCACAGTCGAAAAAGTGAAACGGGCCATGACCGTGTGAGCAGGCTCAATCCAAGAGCGACCAAGATATCCATTCTACCAAGCTTGGAAAGTCGAAATGGCCTTAGGGTCCCTGGCAAAATAAATGAATTCAAATTCACTTAAGAGACCCCAAGACTTCTCCTTTAGACCCCTGAAAACATCAACGCCCCTGTTTTTATACTTGTTCAACTTAAAACATGATGAATTGATCGTCACAACTGGGGCAGGTAAGGACTGAACCAAGCCAAACTGACACGCCACATAATGGGGAGCGCATGGCAGGAGACGGCTAGAGACCATATTATCAAAACAAAAGCAGTATGGCAGGTCTCTAGCAATGAGGTAGGAAGCCCAACGCCGTTGATCATTGATATGAGAAGATTTAAACCCATGGCGATAAAAAGCCGGGTCACCACTGCAAAGAACATCCCGCTCTAGCATGCTACCATCTTGAAGTAGGCAGAAACAATCGAAAGCCTATTCTGGGTTGGCAGTCGAAATGGAAACGCGTGCCAGAAAGCTAGAAAAGAGCTCCTTTTCCATCCTCATGTGAACAGATCTTGCACACAAATGGGGGAAGTAGGCCTGAAGCCACATCTACACCAACAAAGACCTCCATGGTGGATTTCCCTCTTCTTGGGGTGGATTTCCCTGTTCTTGGGGTCTTGCCTAACTTTGACTAATATGCGTAGACCCTTATAAACAAAGGCTAACACGGCCAGACCTAACACCAATTTGGTGCCCGCAGCCAACGCCCCAGCTATATAGTAAAACTCCATTGTTTGTTGGCAAGATTGGCTACAAAAAACATACCTACATAGCCAGAGTACGAAAAATCGAACGCGCTCTTCATTGGAGACCGGGGTGGCTTTGTCAACAAAGTGAGAAATGATGTGCCCATAATTGGTTGTAACTGGTCATCATATTTTACCTCAACACCAATAGGGCGGCCAGAAGATCTGAACCCAGCTAGTAGCTCCAAATCGAGGAGGGTTAAAGTCATAGGCCCGCAGCAAAAATGGAAGGTATTGTCAATTCTGCACCAAAACGACAAGGTCGCCTGCAAGAACCCTAAATCAAGGGAATAAGGGATTTTAGAGACCTGAATGGGCTTGTAAATCCTAATTTTCTTCCACAATTGGCCGTCGGTGGGCTCAACTCGACAGCACCACAATTGGCCGTCGGTGGGCTCAACTCGACTGCACCAAGTCACAAAGTCGCGATGAACGGAGGAGTTGGGCGACTAGGGCCAGTTACGAACGGAGGTGCCAAAGACATGGCCAACTAGGTACGGCAGGCACTCCTCGAAGTGAGTAAGATCGGGAAGATGGTCTCAGGGAGCTTCACTGCCAAGAACGGGTCCCAAGGAATGAGAACCCTCACAAGAAAAAATTGTTGAGTCTTGGGATACCATTGTTGTTTGCAGAGGAGCTAGGGTTTAGAAAAAGGAGAAATTGCTAGAAGAATAGTAAAGGAGAAACGATGGGGAGCAGTGGGGGTTTTAAAGTCAAGATTTGCAGCTGGGGAGGAGTCCTAAGAATCTAGAGATAAACACTGAGAAGTGGAAAAAAGGAGGGAATTCAGAGTTAGAGAGTAAATGGAGCTCAAGAAGTGGGAGGATATTAGTGTAAGAAACGACTAGTTTCGGGGAGCTCAAAGGGCGCCAGCGTGATGGCGCCAGTAACGACCATAATTTAAAATTCAGCAAAAAAAGAATATATATATATATATACGTATAGAATAATAAAATAAATGATAAATTTACTGCAGGAAATTCAGTTGTGACATTTTATGGCCTGATTGCCAAATATGACTGGTAACATGAGGGCCATTGTTCTTACAGCAGTACGTTTTTTCAGGAAGGAAAGCTAGAATTGCCACATTGAATATGGCAAACATAAATAAAAAGCTGCCAAAATAATAGAGCAAAATAGGTGAAATTTTAACTAAGTTATGATCAAATCTTGCAATTGATCACAACTTGCGGGGGTCATTATCTGGGCCCAAAAATGAATTTTTTCGGAGTGGGCTGATTTTGGTCCTTTTCGCTATGCCAAAATAAAATTAGCAAGGCCCAAGTCATTTCGACTCGAGTGGACCAAGCCCAATGTTAGAGGCTCGGGCCGGAATAAACCGAAGGCCCATAGCCTAGTTAGAAAAAATAGAAAATATTAGAATAAGAATAAACAAATCCCTTATTTTTAGAGGTTGTTAGATGAGAATAACAGACTAGATAAGGATAAGGCATGAAGCTATACCTAAACATGACTAAAATGAAGGACATGTGCTGCTGGAAATTTGAAATCCAAATAAGGTGGCATAACTACCATGTTCTAGAAATAAGGGCTGCCATCCATTTCGGATGGCCAAGTTGGAATAAGGTAGCCAGCTCCAAAAATAAATGAAGATGGTTGCAGCTTGAAAAGCTGTAAAAGGGAGATGGATTCACCATTGGAAAAAAAGACAATCAACAACACAACGTCAATCAACACACAACAACAACTCTAACAATCAAAAAGTCAACACTTCTCTAATTTTTCTTAGTCTAAATGAATAAAGATTAGCTTTAGTTTGGTATGTAGCAAAATCGTTGCTTGAATGTTTGTAGATATACCTCATTTGGCTCAAAGTGAGGATATCAATACATTTATTTGTTAACGTCACAAGGTTGTGCCCATCACTCACGCGGATTGGGCCCAGTTCGAGGTAAGATATTAATGCTTTAGAGTGCTACCCCGCATTTAAATCGAGCGCATGCATGAAGATGAGTGCTGACCCAGTTAATCAATGCTCGTCCAAGTAAAAAACCTCTGAGTACATCCACAATTAGATATGGTCGGAGTCATCAATGCGTGTGTCTATAGTCAAGTCTTGTAAGGTCCAAGTGGCAAGTAGCCATCATCCCCGAATACATTCTCTTTTCCATTTAAGCTTTTCGACCCTTTTCAATCTTTAAAGTATTGAATTGTTAAGTCCTACATTAAGTTGCAGGCAAGTAGAACCTTAGGGGTAGTGTTTGCCTACTCCGATTCAACCGCTTTTCAAATAGAAGTCTTAGGCACATCACATCACTTTTTCACTTCGAATCATCGAGACTTCCACTTGTGTGCTCTTGTACACTGGCACACCCGCACCCGAACACCCCAAAGCTCACTTCGAACCCCATGCTTTCTTATCGAACTCAGCGAATTTGAACCCTAAGCGACCACTTCGGCGTGAGCGCTGAAAATTTTTGCAAACAATTACAAATAATTTCGTGAATTAGATCGTGGAATTACAAAAAGTAAAAACCCATTATTTTTTGAATAGTTATTTGAAAGGATTCGATTGTTTAAACATAGGCCCTATTATTCCTCATTGATGTTTCTTTTATGTTATTATTTTTCTTATGTTCTTTTTTTATTTAATTTCGTTTTCAACTCATTCATCAAAATTCTTTTACGTGACATCGGGAATACTCACCAGTATGCTACGACGACTATTTGCAACATAAAGTTAGACTATTTGTTATGTGGAATACGACATGCGTTGATTTAGAAATAAAGGTGTTGTAATGCGATCATTTAATTCATAGTGTGATGACCCATAGATTTTCGATTAACCTAATTCTCGCGCTCGAAGGGTCGCTCTTCGTACTATGTGTCGCAAAAGTAGACGCATCGAATCCTTAGGCATGTTTGTTTCATTTACGGAAGGAGATTTCAAATATTTTCGTGAATTCGATCGTGGGATCATAAAATGCCAAAACCCAAGATAGTTTGAATGGCTATTTGAAAGGGATTTGATCGAAGAAACCTGGGCCCTAGTTTTTCCAAATTGATTTTCTTTTCTTGTTATTTATCTGCCCGTGTTCTTATTTTATTTAATGTTACTTTCGACTCATTCATTAAATTTTGAAGTCTAGAAAAGGAACAATTTCACAAAATTGGTACTTGATAATTCTGTTTCTAATTGAATCAGTACTCCATTCATTAGACTCCCCTGTTAATTAACAGAAGTTTCCTACGCCACTGCCAGGGATCGAACCCGGGTCACCCGCGTGACAGGCGGGAATACTCACCACTATACTACAACAACTATTTTTAAAATGAAATCGTGCTACTTGCAAAAGGAGATTACAAATAATTTAGGGAATTGGATCGTGGAATTACAAAAAGTGCAAACCTATTATTTTTTGAATAGTTATTTGAAAGGATTCAATTGAGTAAACACAGGCCCTACTATTTCCTCATTGATGTTTCTTTTATGTTATTATTTTTCTTGTGTTCTTTTTTTATTTAATTTCTTCTTTTACGTGACAGTCGGGAATACTTACCACTATGCTGCGACGACTATTTGCAACATAAAATCGGCCTATTTGTTATGTGGAATACGGCATGCATTGATTTAGAAATAAAGGTGTTGTAATGCGATCATTTAATTCTTAGTGTAATGAGCCGTAGATTTTCGATTAAAATAATTCTCGCGCTCTAAGGGTCGCTTTTCTTACTATGTGATCATGAAAGTAGTCGCATCAAATCCTTAGGAACGTTTGTTTTATTTACGAAAGGAGATTTCAAATATTTTCATGAATTGAATCTTGGGATCATAAAATGTCAAAACCCAAGATAGTCTGAATGGCTATTTGAAAGGGATTTGATCAAAGAAACCTAGGCCCTAATTTGCCCAATTGATTTTTCTTTACTTGATAATCCTGCTTCTAACTGAACCAATACTCAATTCACTGTACTCCTTTTAACCACAATAGGTTTCCTACGTCATTGCCGGGGGTCGAATTTGGGTCGCCCACATGACAGGCAGCAATACTCACCAGTATACCACAATGACTATTTGTTACTTCTAATCGGGCTGCTTGTTATGTGGATATAGGGCATACATTGATTTAGACATAAATGTGCCTTTATAAGATCCGTTAATCAATTGGTTATCCGAGTTGTAGCTTTTCGATTGACACAATTGTTCCGCTAAAAGGGTCATGGTTCTTGTTATGTGATCGTGAAAGTAGATGCATCGGATTCTTAGATACATTTTGTTTTACTTACGAAAAGAGATTATAAACAGTTTCATGAATTGGATCACGGATGACAAAAAGTAAAAACCTAGGATCGTTTGAATAATATTTGAATGGATTCGATTGATGAAACTTAGGCCCTAGTATTTTCTAATTGATCTTTGTTCTATGTTATTATTTTTCTTGTGTTCTTATTTTATTTAATTATGTTTTCAACTCATTCATCGAAATTCTTTTACGTGACAATCGAGAATACTCAAAACTATGCTACGACGACTATTTGCGACATAAAATCGAATTGTTTGTTATATGGACATATGGCATGCATTGATTTAGTAATAAACACATTCTAATGCGATCATTTATTTAATAGCGTGACAGACCGTAGCTTTTTGATTAACGTAATTCTTGCAATCGAAGGGTCAAGGTTCTTACTATGTCATCTAAAACCAGACGCATCGAATCTGTAGGCACGTCTATTTTATTTAGGAAAGGAGATTACAAATATTTATGTGAATATGATAGTGGGATCATAAAAAGTCAAAACCCAGGATAGTTTAAATAGCTATTGAAAGGATTTGATCGATGAAACCTATGCTCTAGTTTTTCCTAATTGATTTTTTTTTTAACTTGTGTTCATATTTTATTTAATTTTATTTTCAACACATTCATCGAAATTCAAAGTCTAAATATTAAATAATTTTAAAAAATTGGTGCTTGAGAATCCTTTTTCTAATGGAAAGAACCAATACTCCATTCACTACAACTATTAACCACAATAAGTTTCCCACACCGTTGCAAGGGATCGATCTCGGTCATCCTCATGACAAGCGGGAATATTCCCCACAATACTACAACATCTATTCATTACATAAAATCAGTATATTTGCTATATGGATATAGGGCATACATTGATTTAGAAATATGTGTGCTTTTATATGATCCACTAATCGATTAGTTGTCCAAGCCGTAGCTTTTCGATTAACGCAATTCTTCCGCTCAAAGGGTCGTGGGTCTTGTTTTGTGATCGCGAAAGTAGATGCATTAGATCCATAGACATGTTTCTTTTACTTACAAAAAGATATTACAAATATTTTCGTGAATTGCATCATGAAATGACAAAAAGTCAAAACCTATAATTGTTTTAATAGCTATTTGAAACTTGAATGGATTTGATTGATGAAACCCAAGCACTAGTTTTCCTAATTGATTTTTCTTTTTTGTTATTATTCTTCTTGTGTTCTTATTTTATTTAATTTCAATTTCAACTCATTCATCAAAATTCAAAGTCTAAACAATCAAGAAATTGCAAAATCAATTCTTGATAATCATGTTTCTATTGGGGCCAAAAATACTCTATTCAATACTTTATCACTTAGGTGACCTACTGCAAGAGGTCATTTGCGCCTTTCCCCATTGAACCCGAGTCGCCCGTGTGACAAGCAAGATTACTCACCGCTATACTACAACAAGTATTTGTGATACAAATCGCGATGTTTGTTATATGGACATACAACATGCATTGATTTAGAATAGGCATGTTCTAATGCAATCAATGAATTGATGCTACTGGGGTTGTAGCCCAGTGGTGGGGGTTCACATCAGTACCAGTGAGGTTCTGAGTTCGAATCCTCTTGTCCTCTCCCCCTTTCCCCTTGAGTGAGTGTGTGCGTGTGTGGGGGTCCTTCCGGTTGACATCTATAGGGTGTCCCGAGTTGATTGTAATCGAAAAAAAAAAATGAATTGATAGTGTGACAAACTGTAGCGTTTAGATTGACATAATTTTTGCGCTTGAAGGGTCATTGTTCTTACTATGTGATCGTAAAAGTATACGCATCGAATCCGTAGGGACGCTTTTTTTTTATTTACTAAATGAGATAACAAAATTCAAAAATTTTGAAATCATCCAAACAAGCACCCCATACATCCATATATGGATCGCCTCATCTAACTCTATTTTGGAAACTATGAAATTAAAATACTACTATATGAATTTTAATAAGATAGGTAAAATTTTAAGTCAAATAAAAATTACTTTATTTTTTGATATTTCAAATTATTCATCACTTATTTGTACATAATATTTCAAATAAAATTATACTTAATTATAACAAAATTAATACTGAAGAAAATATTTTATTATTAACCTATTCTTTTACATACTTATTTATTGATTTATATTTTAAAAAGAAGCTGATTTATTTTACCAAAATATTTTTTCGTAAAAATTAATGAAAATGTACAAATAAAAATAGTTATTTTCCCTACACTAGTAAAAGGAACATGTATGGTGCACATTACACATATGACGCCGTTAGAATTATTATATTTTTATAAAGAATATCTAATAAACTAAACATCGTATAATATTTTTTTTCATTAAAAGTGTAAATAGTAAAGTTATTCGATAAAATAAAAGTATTTTAAAATAGTGACAAATAAACCATCAGCAGTCCTCACACTACTAGAAAATAGCAAAATAGCCATGGATATTAATCCGTGGCTAATGGATTGAAAAATTTTATGAAAAAATTTGGCCACGAATAATATGGCGCCAAAATTGCCGCCAATTTTTGATAATTTGGCGATGGATATAGCCACGGATTTTTTTCGTCTCCAACTAAGACTTCTGTTCTGGTGATAGATTTAGCGACGGATAACTTCAGTAACGCACTTTTCCATCGCTAAATTTTTGTACATTATCAGTCAATTCCAAATTTCAGGTGTATTTTTTTTGTTTCAACCATTCAAAATTGAAGTTGTTTTAATCATACTTACTATCTTTTACAATAGCCCTCATTCAATTTTAAATTATGAGGTGAATATTTTGATTTATTTCTTGAATTACAGTTTCGCTCTCTAGCGATATATGTATAAATGACTACATAGTTATGTAACAATTAAATGCCAAAGTCAATTATCTTATCACAAATTACCAAAACATTGATTAAAACAATTATTTCAACTCTATTGAGTAATTTGTAAATTATATTTTACAAAGTGTACTATCTTTTTTAAACTAATTGATGAAAATAATCAATTTGGTAAAGGTCAACTATGATTTTTTTTTTTTTTTTGTATTACTTAGCCACAGATATTTCCATGGCTATATTAAAATTTGTAATTTCCATTAATTTTATTTTATAAAAATCATCTAGCCATAGATAAATCTGTGGGTAAGTTCACATTAATTTTTTAAAATAGTAATTAGCCACGGATTTAATTGTGGCTAAATTTACAAAAATTATCCGTGGCCACCTTTAGATTTTTTTTTAAAATTATTTAAAAGTTATAATCTAACAAGGGATAAATCCGTGGCTAGGTTTACATTAATTTTTTAAAATATTAACTAGCCATGGATAAAAGCTTAATATACATATTTTTTTTAAGTTTGAATATGGCCACAGATTTATCCATGGCTACCTTTAGATTAATTTTTTTTTTAAATTATTTAAAAGTTATAATCTAGCCACAATAAATCCGTGGCCACATTTACTTTAATTTTTAAAAAATTAATATCTAGCCACAGATAAATTAGTGGCTAAGTTTACGTTAATTTTTTAAAATATTAATTAGCCAAGGATAAAATCCGTGGCTAAATAAACATATATTTTTTTAAAAAGTTTTAATATAAATCTATGGCCACAGAAAAACTTGACGTTAATTTGTTGAACTATGTAAATGACAAAATTACATATTTAAGAATTAAACTTATAGAAATCAAAAATATAGGATAACTAGATAAGTTTAGGTGAGCTCATGGGCGCATTAGTCCTTCTATTACTTGATTTTAATTGTTGGATAAGCCTTCCATTTGCTTCTTTCCATAGATTTCGTTGTAAGTTTCCTTTTGAAGTTAATGGTCTCTTTATCATCACTTGAAATTCAAATCTCGATACAAGGTTTTTTATTCTTATGCCCTACTCACCTTTTATTGTTTCCATCATCTTCTAGACAAATAGCTCTATGTTTGATACTTGAATCTTGAGATGAGATGCACACTTTCTCTTCCTTTTTCACATTCTGCTTTAGATTGTGTTTCACTGTTGTAACTAATGTCTTCTTCTTTATTTCTGCCTTTACTACAGGTTGTATTATCTCAATTGCTTCAGCTACGATATTCAATTTTTCATCTTTTTATTGAGAGCAATTAAGAAGCGATGTTCTTCCAATTCTTATAGACTTAATCCTATGTATTATTTGGATGCATGCTCCTCATGTATAATTAAAATATTTATAATCTAAATAATCAAAGACACCCAAAAAAATTAACGTAATAAAAATTAAAATTTATATTTTTTAACAAAAATGATTGCACAAACTTTTAGTATGACTACGAGTGAAATTAGATTTATATTAATTCTCTGCAACTTATGTTTTAGAAGAAAATAGATGGATAAATAAATAAATAAAATGATAAAAAAATAAAATTACCTCTTTGATTAAGTTGAGGTACTCATCAATTGGACACCCAACACAAATTGTAGCCATTTCTTCAAATATTGTTATACAAGCAATATCATCTGCTTGTACAACCTTCAAGACTAATTTATATCTATAATCAATTTCGCAATATTTATTATTCAAATAAATTAATGAATATCTAATTATCCAGTGTAAAACATGATGTAATTTTTAGCACTTTGGTGACATTTCTATGTCATCCTCGTTACCCTTTTTGAAAGATACAGTGTTTTTTATTCATTTTAACTACTCTGGTACAGTTTTCACATGACTTATACCTTATTGATATCTTATTTTCCATGTTTTAAAAAAATTCCCTTAAAATAATAATATATATTCGATCTGTAATAAGAAAGGGTTAAAAGATCAAGTGGTAATATAAGTAAATTATTGATAAATTATATATGTATGTATATATAATATGTAGTTATTTTTTGGTAAAGTTTTCTCAACAAATTATGTATGACTTTTTTAAAAGTCACATTCTTTGTAGTTTTGATTCGTTGCTTCATGGATAATGCTCATAATTTATCTGGATCATTAATTGTGTAAGACCTATATAACAATGAAAAAGTAAACAAATATATATTTCTTATAGTTCGTCTTATGATTGTTTATTATTTTAACTTACTGCATGTCATTGATTTCTTCACAATTTGGATTTATTAGAAAATTTGATGTTGCCATAGTTTATAATTATAACTCACCCTTCTTTATACATTTTTTTTTTCAAAATGACATATAATTTATTTGTGTTGTTGCTGAATTTTCACTTCACGTGTATTGTTAATCGTCAACAATGATAATTTGGATACATTTATTATCACTATAAAATTTATAAACTATTATACCATAACAAAACAAAATTTATAATTACTTATACATATTATTTCAATGAACTATAATATTAACATGAATTAAGTTTGTCTTCATTATTGTTACTTTTTGTTATAATAGTATCTTATAGCAATATATAATTTGGATAATTTGGACACATTTATTATCACTATAAAATTTATAAACTATTATACCATAACAAAAAAAATTATAATTACTTATACATATTATTTCAATAAACTACAATATTAACATGAATTAAGTATGTCGTCATTAATATTACTTTTTGTTATAATTGTATCTTATAGCAATATATAATTAGGTAGTTATTTGTTCAAATTTATACCAATATAGCATAAAATGAAAAATACAACATCATTATACTTTCTTTTATGTTGTGTCTCAACTGTCTTTTCATCAATTGTATTCTTTTCCTAGTTTTTATAATGAAAATAAAAGTTGTACGAATAAGAAACAATGCGAAATATTTTTGGAAACTCAACATCTTACTCTTGATTCGTGAACAATCCTAGAGTTAGCTTGCCAAACAATATGTCCATTTATTATTCTGTAGCTGCAGTTGATCAAGCGAACCACTTCTAGTTGACCATTTAACTATAACATAAACTTTTACCAATCAAGAATTTAACAAAAACATTAATAATAGTTTAAAAGTATATATTTGTATGAATAAGTTAACAAACATTTAAATTTAAATACTTAATCAAATTATATCTTATATTTATTTTATTGACCCACTTATTTTAATCTACTTTATTAATCTCGTATCTAATATTAAACCATGGAGATCCTCATCCTTCCCCCATGAGTTTATTACATTTAACTTATATTATTTTATTAATTTATATATTCAAGTAAAGTTAAAAAACCAAAAACAATCAATAGAATCATATTTAGACTTAAGACCCCTAAATTTTTAGGGAGAAAAAACAAATAAGAAAAATTAATATGTTCGATTCTTTAGATATTTGTATAACAGTGCCAAAAAAAGGAAAAAAAAAATATGCGATAATGCAAAGTTAGATAACAAAAGAACAAATAGCTAATGAAAATTACCATCAATTGAAGAGTTGTGACAACTTGTGCCTACACAAGAGCTGGAACTTGGGAATTGTGTGTTAAAAAGGGTTAATTAAATCTAGACCTGTTGGGAAGTATGGAAATTACAATGTATACCTCTCATGTTTGCAAAAAAAATTTTTTTGAAATCCAAACACACAAAAATTCCTCATTTTACATTGTCTTCTCATTCTTCAGTATTTCTTTCACGCCTTTTCAATCCCACCTCCACCGCTACCACCACCAACTCCGAGAGAGACTACTTTCTTCCTGACAAAAATCATCGGTCAATTTTACCAATCATCCATTGATTTACACTCTCATTTACATGCAACTGAATCTTGAAACACCACCTCTATTATCCACAACAACCACCACTGAAAACTTAGGCCGCCATCCATTGTCATTGCCGCACCTGCGTTGACCGCCATCACCACCACAGCAAAAACCCTAGCGCCCAATCCTTCTTTTGTCTCTTCCTCTTTTTCACCCCACTTTTCCCCCTTTTTCTAACACCAACCACATCAAAAGATAGGGAAGGGAAAATTATAGACAAATATAATAAAGAGGAGAAAAAAACAAGAAAGCGGAAGCGTGGGAGAGGACATTGGGGGTGGCGATCCACTCGGAAGACATCTCTATTGTTACCAAAACTTCATGAACCATTCTTGTTTTATATTTTTCATTATTTATTGTTTTAAAGATATTTTATTTTTATTTTTTGCGAAAGTTATTTTTGTATTTTGTTGTTTTCTAGATTTTGTTTGATGTTTTATTTAATTGTGGGGAAAAAAGAAAAGAAAAAAGAAGATATTATAATTAAATCCTTTTTTTTAATTTCTTAATTTAATTATATATATTACAATTAAATTATTCTTATTCTATAATTTATTATTAATTAGTAATTAATCAAAATAAGTTTGCTAATTAAGGAAACAAAAGGTAAAATGACTTTTTAATTTCTTTATTGAATTGTATATATGTGAATACTTAAATTATATTTATTTCCTAATTAATTATTAATGACTTATCAATTAAAATTAATTTATGAAGTATAATAAAAGAAATTACAATTTCTATTTAAATGCTTTTTTGAAAAATAAAATTTCATGAAAAGTTTTTTAAAAAAACTTTAAAATTTAACAAATACACCCCTATTGAAGCTATAATAAAGGGCATCCCTTGTGACAAAAAAGTAGTCATCCCCTTACAGGAGTAAAAAAGGAATCACAATAGACTTTGGATTGAAATGATAAGTCCATAAGTTCTATTTATTTATGTACTTAATTGAATGAATTTATTATACTTTTCCCTTTATTTTAAATTTTTTAAAAAGGTTTAATGTTGGTTTTTCTTATTTTAGGAAAAAGGAGTCTAAAAGGGCAAAAAAATAGCAAAAGAGTGCGATCATGTGTAAGAAACTGCAAATATGTGCAAAACCAAAATAATTGGACTAAACTGGCTGCGATCCTATGCACAAAATCGGCGAATATGCACAAGCTACGAATTTGGCAACTTTTTACTCCTACCCTCATTAGGATTTTAGGTTCAATTAGGGCTTTTAAGGGTCTTTAAATAGGAGAAAAGCACAGTAGCCGACATGAATCATACTTTTACATTCTCTCTTTTAGTTTTTTTCTTTATTTTTTAGTAGATTAAATTTATCTTTCAAGATTGCTTCGAGCAATACAAGATTGAAGGCTAAGGAAGTGAAGATTTGGCAATTAATTAGAGTTTTTTCTTTTCTTTATCTTTAAATTTTGGTTGTATTGATGGATAGTTTTTATTTTCTTTTGGATTTTGTTAACATGAGTAGCTAAATATTTTGTATTGGGATTATAACTGAAGCCAATATGCAATTCTTGTGAGTTTTGTCATGTTCTTATAATTTTTGTGTATTTATTCTGATTGTTTAGTTTGGATTGTTTGTTTGAAATTGTTTGGCAACCAATTGTACATTAGAAATCCTATCTAAGCCTTGACAAAGGAAATTTAGAAACCGGATAATAAACTGAGCAACACATGTTCGATTTGATGTTTGCCAAAAGTCAATTAGTTTGTAGGATAGACATATACCTGCAAACCATATGTAACTCAATGAGTGAACTTAATGCATTATTAATTAATTGCTAGCCATAGACATATAGGATAGCATTATTTGATAATAGGTTTGGGGGAATTTCAATACAAACCACAAATAAATTTGTTCTCTATGTTATTGGAATAATTCACCTGATTATAAGTATTTTGGTAATTCGAGAAAGAAAAGCATATTAGGGGATGTTGTAATCCTAGAATTGAGTTAATTTGGTTAATAAATTTTGTTGTTTATTTTTTGTTTTGAGTCATTTGATTTTAATTTCTATTCATCTAATTTAATTTCTATCCCTGATAATTGAGTTTGGAATAGGGTTAGGAAGTCTAATTTTAGTAGTTAGTTAGCAATAATTTGCAAGTCTTTTTGGCATTCGACACTTTATTCACTCTATATTACTTGTTGGCACACATGCACTTGCGTGTTAAAAAATTCCACAACACGAAACCACTACCTCTAGAGATGTATTACTAATTTCATTCTTCTAAAAGTTAGTTAACTGCAATTTTTCAAACTATAGGGGTACGGATGTTAATTTTCGTCTTTACAAATGGGTGTAAATATAAGGACAACTTCCAAAAATGCCCCATGTGGTTTAGTGAGGTTGCATAAAATCCCCTATGGTTTAAAAATATACAAAAAAAAACCCTGTGGTTATGAAAACACTACACAATTTCCCACGATAACGGAGAGTCGGAGAGTGAGGTGCACGCGCCTATGGTGCAACTGGGCATGTAATTTAGCTTCATTTTGACTTTTAAAAGTGATTAAAATGGCTGAAATACCCTTAAATACAAACATATTCACTGTTATGTCTATTTTGTTATAAATTTAAATTAACTTATCCAATATTACAAATAAGTCGTTTTACTTGTTAATTTTTAATTTTTTTCACCATCTTCAACCTCTCTTCTACCATCACTGTCACCGGAGCCGCTGCTGGAGCTGCCGCCAGAGTAATAGCCAAAAACATTGTTATATGGGTCTTCTCAAGCTAAACAAAACCCCTTTATGAATTTCACCAAATCTCAAACCGTTTGCATTTAATTTGAAAAAAAAAAATCATACAAAAACCCTAGCTCCGCCACAATAGTTATTGCATCTTCCTCCCCTAATAACTGTTCAATCAACCATTAAAACTCAATAATATCACCACCAATGGATTCATTTCCTCGAGTTGGTCAACATAGTGTATCATTTTACATGATTTGATGAAAAAATAAAAAAAAATTATTTATGTATGTATGCGTGTATATGTGTGCGAGCGTGTGTGTAGATCTGCCGCCGTCAAGCTTGGTGGCGTCGGGGGAGAAGAAGATCTACTGCCGTTGAGTTTAGTGGCGTCAGGGAAGAAGGCGCGACTGTGTGCATGTGTGTGCGTTACTCTGTGTGTATGCAGAGAGTGTGTGTAAGTGTGTGTGTGCGTGACTGTGTGAAAGCAGAGTGTGTGTGCGACTCTATGTGTGTGTGTGTGTGCGTGTGTGCGACTGTGTGTGTGACTATGTGTGCAGTGTGTGTGTGTGACTATGTGTGCAGTGTGGGTGGGTGGGTGTGGCTGACTTAGTGTGTGTGCAGAGTGTGTGTGTGTGTGTGTGTGTGTGTGTGTGTGTGCATGTTAGTGTGTACACAGAGTGTGTGTGTGTGTGTGTGTGTGTTTGATGTTGTGTGTCTACAAAGTGTGCGTTAGTGTATGTGTTTGATCTTAGTGTGTGTTAATTTGTGCGTGTTTGTGTGTATTTTTTATTATTATAATTTTGTTAAATTTTTATATAATTATATATTTTTATATTTTTATATATTTTATGATTTTTATTTAATTTTATAATTAACAATCAATCTAAACCGTTAATTTTTCTAAATCAAGATCTAATGGCTCAAAATAAAGGGGTATAACGGGTAATGCTTGTCAAAATTTAATGTCGTCAACTAGGATTTAAGGACAATGTTTCCCCAGGGCATGTGAGCATGGTTTTATGAACCACAGGGGCATTTCGCCTATTTTTAAACCGTAGGGGGTTTTGTGCAACTTGGACAAATCACAAGCGACAAATTTGAAATTTGGCCTAAATATAATTAACCCATTTTTTCCCCTAGAAATTAAAAGTATTTAAATTTGAAATATATAAGCATAATGTTGTTCAATCCTAGTTTTTGTTCAATTTGGTTTAATTATAAGTGATTACAAACTAGTGAGGCATGTTTCACGAACTAATATCGAAAGAAGTTTAATTCTAATTTTTCTTGGACTCTGGTTTAACTAAAAGTGGACAAAAAATAATAGATATTCTAATCTCTCTCTCTCTCTCTCTCTCTCTCTCTATATATATATATATATATACATATAATTCAGAAGTTTTGAGGCAATTCGAATAAGCACATATGTGGATAGCATCATTTGATTTTATTTTGCCACGTATGAAATTCAAATACTTTTTTTATGAATATAAATAAGTATATTTTTTTTAATGAATTCAACAATTATCAAATATTTAAACTAAATTGGATTAAAATTTAATTCGATTAAAATAACAAAATTAATATCTCATTTACAATATTTGTCATTTACTTTAATAATAATTTAAAAAATTTATTCTACATATTTTTTTTAAAACCTCCTTGCCTTAATTATCCAAAAGTAATATTGAAATCGAACATATTCCACTATTATACAATTTTTTTAATTTATTTATTTATCGATTTGTGTTACAAAAAAGTCTATTTATTTTTATCAAATTATTTTTATAATAAAAATTAAAAAAATATATACATAAAACTCTATTTCACGTGCCTTAGTACGGGACTAAATGCTAGTTCAAATAGAACGGATGATGGATAAACTATTAATTTACATAAATATTTAGATAATAGAATTCTAATTCAAATAAAAATTATGATTGATAAATTATTAATTTACATAATTACCTTTAAAATAAGAATTGTTGAAGGAGTATTTTAGATGAATCAAAAATGTCAAGAAACTTTCACCCTTTTATAATTAATAAATAATTAATTAATATTATATATATATATAATATGATATATCGTATAATATAATAGTAGAGATAGAGATTAAAACGAGCAATGTAAAACTGAAAAATACTCCTTTTTTTTTTTTTGATTATCAGTTTCTTGTCGTTAAAATATACTCTTTTATGTCCCTAAACAATTGTGGTATCGTAAAGAAGAAGGCGTTTTGATTAAAACTCCGTTTGTTCTCTTGTTTGACGCTTTGAACAGACTTTCTGTTAAGAGAAAGGGCTTGCAACTATGGGCATTAGCTCCAATCCCCTCGATCTACCAAACGCTCTTTAAGGATATTATACAGACACAATGACGGGCTTCATTTTGACTTGATTTATTTATTTTATGTTAGTTTATACTTTGAAAATGAGCTTGAGTTTAAACTTTAGAACTTTACAGAGCAGAACTTGTTCATACTAAGAAAAAAAAATTCTAAATTTATTGCTCAGATTTTTAGTAATTACAAAAAGGAATAGGAATAAATTTATAACGCTAAAACAAAATTCAACTTAGAATGGGATCAAGATGTTTATAATGTAATATAAATTCATAGGGCGAATTACAAATACAACCCCCCGTGAATTTTTGACAAAATTATAATTTAATCCACGATTTTGTGTAAATAATAAGAACCTCCTTAAAGTATGTTCCATCTAACAATGAAATCCTACTGTCGGGATTTTATTAATTTTCATGTGAAATTCCGCAATTACCCTTTTTTTGATGGGCCACTTTTGAATGACTATTATGCCTCTAAGTGGTGTTTTGCAAGTGTTCAAATTAGCTTGAAGTAGTATGTCATGTTTTATATATATTTCAATATTTGCGTGAATATCATGGGTTTCAAAATTTTCAAGTATTCAGTAATTTTTATTTTTATAAAAACCAATTTATTTTAATCTATAGTTTTTAAAATCTTAGTCAATTTGTATAAATAAATTTTTAAAAATATATTTCCTCTAATATTTTCAAATTTTATCTTAACATTAAAACAAAAATAACATATTTGACACAAATTAAATAAATAATTTAAATTAATTATTAATTTACAAATAAATTAAACTAATAAAAAAAACACACAAACATATCTGCAAGTGGTTGCTCCGACGACGAAGAACCAGCTCCAGCAGACATAACAACACCACCACATGAAAAAAGAGAAAAGGAGAACAAATGAACGGAGACCAAACTGAAAAGATAGTTGCACAAAATCTCAAAAACAGGAAAAGATAAACGATGGAAGTGGACATTTCTCCAAAAAATGCAATTTTAAAAGGCTAAGATGGAGATCCTTAAAGAGATTTTTGGCCAATACTAAGGGGTTGGAGGCATCATTGTCTTTCTCAATTCCAATATTAGTAGAAACTCAGAACGAAATGAGAAACACCCGGGGACGGAGCCAAAAATTTGATTGAATCATTGTCTTTCTCAATTCCAATTTTAGTAGAAACTCAGAACGAAATGAGAAACACCCGGGGACAGAGCCAAAATTTTGATTGAAGAGAGGTGAAATTTTTTTGAGATCATTAATTATTAAAATGTATAAATATTAGTATTATATATAATATTAACATATAAAATAATAAAAATTATTATATTTATACGTATACGACCAATTAGAAGTGCTATAATATAAATTAAAAAAGAAGAAATAATATAATCAAAACAATATATAGTAAAATAATACTAAAAAAATAACAAATAATTCTCTATTTCAAAAGAAGTAAATATAGTGGATAATGCATTTCTTTTTAAAAATGCTTAACAAAAAAAAATTATCAATACTTAATAACATTGACACAAATCCACGTAACAATATATAATCAAAATTGAAAAAATCACTTAGAACACCCACTTGAGAATGTACGGTGTACTTGACTTGGGGATTAGAAACTCCGGAACCCCACAAGGCAGAATTTTTCCCGGACGCTGAGGTGAGGAGGTTTGTGGGTTGGAGTGATGAGTCAGTTCAAAGAAAAATTATTAGAGAGAGAGAGAGAGAGAGAGGGAGGAGCAATGTTTTGAAAATCGGACTGAACATTGAACCGGTGGCCTTACTGATCATCGGTTCGACTGGTTCGACCACCGGTTCAACCGGTGTGACATAATAAATATGTAATAATTATTAAATTATTTTTTTATATAAAAAAATTATAAATATATAAAAACAAATTAGAGAAAATCCAATAATAATAATAAAACCAAACAAGAAATTTATCTTATTATTTAATAAAAATCCAACTTCATTAAAATTGTTAACGTTCAAACATTCAAGCATATTTACAATGAGTACATAATATATATATATATATATATATATTCAAATATGCAAATAATACCACTTCATTATACAAAATAAATTAAGACAAATCAAAATTGTTGCATATAATAAAAAGACTCCACATAATAAATTACAACAAAATAAATTACAATAACTCCACATAATAAAAATAAAAATTACAAAAATAAAAACCAAAAAAATAACAGAAAAAAAAAAGAAATATCACGTCATTTCAAGGTTGTTGATTTCTTCTTCTCTCTCTCTCTCTCTCTCTCTTCCTTTTCCAGAATTCTCCTCTCTCTTTCTCTCTTTTTTCTCCTCCTTCTCTTTTCCAGAATCGCTTTTTTCTTCTCTCTCAATCTCTCACCAACTTGTCAAATCCCTCCCCTTTTTTTAAATCAACTCTTTAACTGAACATTATAGAAAACTTACACTTACCAGGCAGCAGACGACGGCGGAGAGGCGAGGCACGGCGGAGAGGCGAGGCGATGGTGGAGGTGTTGCGCGGCGGAGAGGCAAGGAGATGGACGACAGAGAGGCGAGGCGACGGACAACAGGGAGTCGAGGCGGGCGCGGCGCAGCGGACGGCGGACGACAGACGACACTCGATGGATGGAGGAGAGGACAGGAGAGGAGAGGCGGGGTTCAATAAAAGGGCAAAAAAAAAAAAAAAAAAAGAAAAATCAGCCCGCCGAACCGGTCGGCGAACCGGGACCGGTTCAATTGATTTTTCACGTGTTTTTACCGGTTCGCGTCGGGCCGAATTAGTGCCGGTTTTGGAGGTTGGTTCGGACCGGACCAGGTGCCGGTCACCGGTCGAATAGATCGGACCGGCCGGTCCGGTCCGGTTTTCAAAACATTGGGGAGGAGAGAGAGAGCATTGTATTTTTGGGTTTTAGTCCTTTTCTTTTTAGCATGGTAAAGGGTATTTTGGGTTTTAGTCATTTTCTTTTTTTTTTTGTTTTTTAAAATTTATAATTAAATAAATGGTAATAATGCCATTTGAGCCATTCCATTAAAGTGTTGTAGTTAAGCCATACCTAAGGGGGATTATTGTAATTTACACAAAATTATGGACTAACTTGTAATTTCACCAAACTTTAAGGGATATAGTTGTAATTCCTCCTAAATTCATATAATAAAAGGTTTTCAACCTCTTCACAGAACTCTACCTCCAAAACAAATACAAGAAACAAATATGAACCCCATGTGTGAAATACATTTCTCTTTAACAACCAAATACACTAGAGAGTAGAGAACAGGCCCTTAAAGCTTCATTTTCAAGCCACAAAAATACACACCTTATTAATAAACTAAAGAATGTGAGTTTAACACAAATTACCTCCAATTTAAGTACAAAAACACAAAAAAAAAGTTGAATGAAACTATTTAACAACAAAAGGGGCAAATGATGACTCCATTCTCATTGCACTCCGAGCAATTCATTGGCTCAACGGCCCCCTCCGGCACGATTTTCCGGCTCCCATTGCAGTTGAAACACACAATGAACCTAAATCCAACACACCCTTCACAAGGGCCCTCATTTCTATCAATGGGGATCCCTTCAATAAGTGGCTTAAGCTTTCCTTTCTCATGCAATCCCAATACCTCCTCTGCTCCACCAATGTACCTTCCCTTAATAAACAATCTTGGAGGCACCATTTTTCCTCCCAAAATGCCCCACAACTCTTCCTTAAACTCTGAGTGCATCGATATATCTCTCTCGAAGAACAACACCCTCAGATTCTCCAATAAAGATCTGATCTTTTGACAATCCTCAAATGTCTTTCGTATCCCTCTAAGCCCCGTTGTGTAGAGAATGATGGAATCAATCCCCCCTGGGGGACATTTTTCTTCGAATTCTAGAAATGGATCAATAATTTTCTCAATTTTTCTTGCTTTTTGAGGTGGCCCCTCTTCAATATTCTCTCTCAAATAGCTTTCTTGATCATATCTTAATCTTCTCTCAGCCTCTCTCGCCTTAACTTCCATGACTGCTTGCTCAAACGCTGCGAGAAGATTCGGATCGAAAAGGGTACCCGAATTCAAATCGGGCAGCCTAAAAGATGAGACATCAATTTCAGACAAAGGAACATGTTTAATACATACCTTATTTTGTTTGTCCTCAAAGACCTCATCTTTTGCCTTATTTTCCTCCAAATCATTGGGGACTTTCCACCCCATCTCTGGCTTGGCATTCTCCTTATCAAACTCCACTTCTTGATCATCTTCAAGATCCTTCATCAGTTCTGCAACATCTATGATCTCAGGTTCTTGAACTGGAGAAGTGTTCTCTTGAGGGTTCTCTTTGATGGGCTCTTCTTGAATGTCCGTTAATGGCGCACGAGAAACCGGGCCGGGTTTCGGTGGCGAAGCGTATAGATAACCATCTGATGATGCATTTACCTGAAGAATTCTCTCGGGCTTCAAGTACCCAATCGCTTTGATTGTCTTCAGTTTCTTCAGCAGCTTCCCTTTTACTGCCTTCATCTCTTCTTCTTGATTTTGGTTCACAAATTCAGTATCTCTGGATGAAAATGGGATTTGTGTAAATTGTAAAAAATTGAATTGAATATTGTTATGGAGATTTGGAAAAGCAGAGTTTTCTTAGGTCTTTTTCATCTGTCGTTGCAGAGGCCCCAAAAAAAGAGAGAGAGATGAGATGATGACAAATGGTTTAACGGCTAGTAAGTTATGATTTGGCGTTTTAAAAATTTGAAAATGATTTGGTGGGGGGAGGGGCACGGTGCACCGCAGCTGCAATGGACTAGATAACTGGGTCAGGATACTATGAGTCGAGTCTAGGGAATAGAGACGTACACCTGCGGCACGTGCCACGTCATTCTTTCTTTATTTCTTTCTTTTTTTTTTCTTGCGAGTAAAAGTAAAGAAAAGACATTATTTTGGAAAGATTTTAAATTATCATACTAAAACTTCATATTATGTTTGATTTTACTTTTCGTGTTTTTTGAGAAATGTTTTAGGAAAGGGAAAAATGCAAATTTCATCTCTTTAGTTAACATCTTTAATGTATGGATACTTTTAAAATCAAAATCGTGTAATATCGAATATTGTATTCAACATATATCTGACATATCATGTAGCATATCCATAAATTAAATAAGTCTAACACTTTAGATAGTGTGGTAAACACAGTATCAAAAAAGTCCGCCACTTTTTGGATAAAAAGAGTTTTTTATTTGCATTTGGATAAAAAGAGTTTTTTATTTGCATATTTCTTCAAGTATTCTAATGATAAAAATATAATTAAAAGTAAAAATTTGCGAAAGCTTTTCAGAAAAGATTGTTGTTTTATCAAATAATCTATTTTTATCATTATATTCTTTATAAAAATTGAAACTTTCTTTTGTTTTTAAAATAAATAGTTCATATATAACACAAGAGTAATTGTGATATAATCACCATATGAACTTTTTCTTTTTATACTTATATTAGTGTATGTATGTATAAATCTTACTGTAATCATATAAATATATGCATATTATATCATATTATCATTAAACAATATAAAATAATATATAACTACTGTCGGGTCGAAAACATGTCGTGTCATAAAAATTTTAAAGATTTCGTGTTGTCGAATCTGTGCCTATACAACACAAGCTAGCATTTGAGCTTTTTTTCTTTTGTCAAGTTTTAATTTTAGTTTAGTAAGTTTAAAAAATTTATAATTATAATTTTAGTTCGATATTGCTAATCATGCTAATTTGGCATTAAAATTGTGCTGACAGATATTGACACCCAATCTGGAAAATTATTTTATGAACTGCATGTATATGTCCAATGGTTCAGAGTCAACCACATATTATATATTAATTTTTGTGTAGAATACATATAATGTGTAGTTGAATTTGGATAATTGTGTGCACAGATAGAGCCCAAATACTCGATCCATATAAGAATTTCCTCCAATGCTAACACATTAGTAGTAGTTGGAGGTGCCACGCCAGCATAATTGTTGGATTAGACAAAATTGGACTAAAATTATAAAACTTTTAAATTTATAGGCTAAAATTAAAGCTTTGACCAAAAAAAAAATAACAAAAACTATTAACTTACCAGATGTGTTTTGCGAGTTTTCCTTTTAGAACAAACGTTTCTGGAAGTTATATTGGAGGGATTGTGCGAGGAATGAAATATATTTGAATGAGTTGTTCAAAAAAATATAATAACTTCCTTTCAGAAAAAAGTAAAAAAAAAATCATTTGATACTGTCACATTAATTATTTATAAAATTACATACTATTATCATATTGACCGATTAATCCGGATCGAATATTGCAGATGTTCATTATGGGGATGATCCTCTCAACCCAGTAAAAATTAGTCCACACTTTATAAACTTAATTCAATAAACTTTTGAAATATTCAATAAAAATAAATAATAAGCAAAAATGATTGGATAAAATTTTTAAATAAATTAATCCCTATTTTTTGTTGTTTTTTTTTTTTTTTTTGGTTTTTGACCTTATTTATGGCTTTAAACCTGTGACAGCGCAAATTTCAAGTCACCAATTCTTTCAAGGGGCAATGGACTTGACCATCATGACAAACAGGTCGGCCCAAATAAGCACATCATAATTTGGCCCATTTTCAAGTAATTGCTAAGCCCAATATGATAAACCCATTTAGCAAGGTTTTTTCTATCCATCTTTTAAAAAAATAATAATAAAAACAAAAATAATAATAACAATTGGACTATTTCTCGATTTTTATGCTAATCCCTTTGATTTTGTTTCATTTTAGAAAAATAAAAGAAAAGAATTTTGTTGTTTAGCTCTTTAGTCCACTTAATATGGGCAAAATTCAATTTTGTCCGCAAAAATATAGTTCTAAAGTTTCTTCCAATCAAATATAATCCATTGCCACCCCAACTTAGAAATTCGTGGGCAACAATAAGATTTTTGGTCAAAATTATTTTAAATAAAAAAAAAAATAGGTTTGTTGGAGTTCATAAAATCGATAGACGAAGACAGAGAGTATTTAATGATTATGTATATTCGGTCATTAGTGGTGCTACCCTATGTGGTTGAATACGAAAATTCGAATATAACGGAATGGAAAGGGTAAGCTAGTTATTATTATTTTTATTTTGAGTTTAAAAAAAACACGGAGTAAATATCTCATAATAGAATATTTTTCGGAGAAAATATGGGGAGGTGTGTAGTGGATATGATAGATTATTTTAAGGAGAAACTGTTGGGATTTATGTGTGCTATCCACTATTATTGCCAATAATTTATCAAGTTGATAATTAAATAATCGAGACAACTTGGATTATATAAAAAAAGGAAAAAGACAAAAGAAGTGCTTGCATGAACAAGTTGTAGTAAAAAATTTGTCCATATTTATCAACTTGCATTAGCTTACTAGCCCACCAACCAACATAGATATGATCTCACTTTAGTTGCCCCAAGCAGGAACAAGACAAGATTTTTTTTTTTTTTTTTTTTTTTTTTTAGGAACAAGACAAGATTGATTGAGATTTTTTGTAAACAATAAATGGAGGACAATTTTGTTTTATTTAATTTATTGCTTTATTATGTATCACTACCGAAGAATATAATATTGGTGGCAAAAGAAGAAAAAAAAAATAATAGTGCCAAAAATAAATGTGATGAATAATATATACTAAGTGATAGTAATTTTTATTTTATCACTAATGATATTAAATATAAATAATTTTTATTTTATCGTCAAATGATTTAAAGAGTACAAAATTGAGAATTTCAAATTATCAATATTCAGAATTAATGACAACCTAATAATGATAAAATAATAATAGAAAAATGCCAGTATAATTTGTAAGAACATATATTTTTTTTCTTTTGTTTAAGTTGTCACTACAAAGGTATTACTAATTGTTAATAGCAATGTTTTGAAAATCAAATTGGACATAGAATCGACCACCTTACTGGTTACTAGTTCAACCGGTTTGATCAATCCAACAACCAGTTCGATCAGTCCAACCACCGGTTTGATCGTTGTGACGTCATAATACATTGTAATATATATTTAATATTATATATAGAGATAAGATGTTATATATATTAATAAAAAAATAGTACAATTAATATATAAAAAAAATTTAAAAAAAAGTTTTCAATTTTTTATAATTCTTTTAAATTCCTATGAAAACCATATCATTTCATATTAAATATCCAACCAAATCGATAAAATATTAGGGCGAATTACGTTACCTTTCCTGAGGTATACTCTATTTATAAAAAACACCCTGACGTATGAAAAATTACAATTACCTCCTTAAATTGAGGAGATAATTACAATTCACACCAGAAAAGCATTGAACTTCCAAAAATACACTTCTGAAAACAAGAATAAAGTTTGACTATATTGAAATGACTATTTTGTCCTTTGAGAGGACATTTTTGTTATATTATATATATTTAATTTTAAAAAAAATTATACATATTTAAATATTTATAAAAAATTTAATCTTATAACACTATAAATTTTATTTTTATAAATATAAAAAATTATAATTTATATTATATATAATTAAAAAATTTCTTTTTTCTTTTTTCCCCCTCTTTCCTTTTGTTTCCTTCTTCTCCCTTTTTCCTTCTTCTCTCCATAATCCACCTCCACCTCCACCTCCACATCCGCCGCCGCCGCCCCCTCACCATCCTCCGCGCCCCCACGCAGAGAGATGAGATTGAGAAGGGAGAGGGGGATGCATCGAGAAGGAGAAGGCGAGGGACCGAGAAGGTAAAAGAGAAGGCCGTTGCTGCTCATCTGCCGCTCACCACCGTCCTCCGCCGCCCGCAAGATCAAGAGGGGAGAGGTGAGAGAGGCAGATATTGTGAGGGAGACAGAGATTGAGGGGGGAGGAGAGAGAAAGAAAGAGAGATCGAGAGCGGGCACAACAACCATTGGGGGAGCCCGCTGCCATCGCTTGCCTCCAGCACAACAACCATTGGGGGAGGTGAGAGAAAGAGGGAAGGATAGGGGGGGAACGAGAGAGAGGGGGAGGGCGGGGGGGGGGGGGGGGGAGAGAGAGAGAGAGAGAGAGGGAGGGCGCATCCACCGCTCATCCGCTGCCGCTCGTCCGCCGTCGGCTGTCCGCAGCCCGTTGCCGTCGTTCGCCTCTAGCGCAACAGCCGTTGGGGAGGGGTGGTAGGGGGAGAGAGAGAGAAAGAGAGGTTTTTTTTAAAAAAAAAAAAAGAAAAAAGAAGGCTGATAAAGGGTAAAAGAAAACATAAAATAAAAGAAAAAAAGTAACAAAAAAGAAAAAAAAATGATAAAGAAAGGGTATTTTGGGGTTTTCATTTTATTTATTTATTTTCTTTTTTTTTTTTGCTTAAATTACTTGGGGGTCATTTTGAAAATTCAAATTTTGTTGGTGTGAATTATAATTATCTCCTCAATTCATGGGGATAATTGTAATTTCTCATACGTCGAGGTGTTTTTGGTAAATAGGATATACCTCAATGGAGGTAAACGTAATTCGTCCAAAATATTAATCAAACTGAAATAACAAACTCTAACATCAAGTTTACAAGTATTTATAAATCAAAAAATTCTAATAAATGAAAACAAAAATATTTAATCATTATCTTTATCGATGAGTTAATTCTTTTACTGTTTCAAAAGATGATTGAATTCACCATAGCTCGAAGCTCTAATAACAAATTGTAACAAATTCAAATTATCATTATTTATATTAATTTGACCTAAGTAACTTGAGTACATTAAAGTTATGCAGGAAACAAAAGTTTGTTGGAGTGTACAACAAAATCAAACAGTCATTAGCACTATTAAGAATGCATTAAAGCAAAATTGTCATTCTTCTTTGTTGCACATCAGATAAGATGCGAATGTGATTTTTTATGCCAAAGAACTTTATATACTTAGGTTTGGATTCTAACTCGAAAGTCTTTAACTAATTACAAGAAATTTAACAAGATAAATCAGTTATAGCCAAAAAAAAAAAAATCTTTGATCAATCATTAAGGAATAATTTTTCGGAGATAGAGAACGTACCAAAAAAATTAAGATTTTGTTGATCTTGTATTTTGTAGAATATTTTCTAGTTTGTTAAATAAATAAGAATTTTTTTTTTCAAAAAATAGTGACCCAATGGTTTTTTTTTTTTTTTTTTTTTTTTTATTAGGAAAGAAGGGTTAAAGGGGACCCCACCCCTTTATTAAGAAAATAAAAAGTTACAAAGGGAAATTAAAAAAGTACATTAAAGGAACAGAAAACTCAAACAAGCTAAGTGTTTCTAAAAGAAGGAATCCCAAGACGATCAAGCAGAATCATTCCCCGGAGAGATCCATTAATGGTGGCTGGCTCCAAAATAGAGTTATCGCGCCTATCACATGCCATATTCGCAAGAAAATCTGCCGGCTTGTTCCCCTCTCGAAAAATATGAGTGCATTTGAATTGTATGTGTCGGATAAGAAGATGTATCCTCATGACCAGGTGGCGCAATGACCAGCTGACCATGCCTTGCCCAGATATGATGTCGACTGCAGGTTTAGCATCCATCTCTAACCAAATATTTTGAAAGCCCCTCGCAATCGCAATTCGTAACCCCTCGTAAGCGTCGAACAACTCCGCATGTACGCTCGTGGTGCTATCAAGGACGGAATAGAAAGCAAAAAGAACATTACCTTGGTGATCCCTTGCAAGGCCACCAGCCCCTGCAAGCCCAGCTGTTCTTCGAAAAGCCCCATCGGTATTCAGCTTCACACTATTAGTGTGCGGGGAGTTCCAGCGAACCAAAACAGGCCGCTGTACCCGATCCTTGCTGGCGGGGATAAAGAAAAAGGGGGCAGCAAGCTCCGAACCTTTCCATTGTGAAGGTTTGAAGTGTCCACTTGTTCCCAATAAATATATATACCGCCATACCTTCTTCACAATAAGGCTAGCGATCATCCGAATTTGACGATACTTACAATTATTCCGAGCCTCCCAAATATACCAGAAAATGAGAGCTGGTATGAGAAATCGAATATGATCACCCCCGTGCGTTTGTCTCCAGGCCTGGAACATTAAGTGCACGCGAGAAGTCTTAGGTAAAGTAATCCGGAAGAGAGACGCAAAAAATTCCCAAATTCGCACCGCTTTATCACTGATAAAGAAGAGATGTGTAAGACTCTCCTCCCAGGCACAACAGTAACACTTCGATGCCATTTGGATTCCTTTGGATTGAAGACGTATATCCACCGGAATCCAGCCCTTAAGCAATCTCCAAATGAAGATAGAGATGTTAGGTAAGAGAGACCTAGACCAAATGCTTTCATATAGCGAGTGTTGCGTTCTTGACCCTCGAACTTGATCCCACGCCAGCCTCGTAGAGAATTCCCCATGTGGAGCCATAGCCCAAACCAGTTTATCCCCAAGACTCGGATCCAGCGGGATGAGCAAGTCACACTGGGTCAATTGAGGGGTGGTTTTTTGGGTTCAACCAAACCGGACAAGCCTCCGATTCCCAATCGAACCGATTGAGCAGACCGGTCCGATCCGGGTTTCAAAACATGGGTTCATAGAGATAATTTAAATATTATTTTTTCACTTGTAGTCCTATGAAGATCATTTTTATGACAAACAAAACTTTTTTGTCAATTAATTTTATTTGTATTTAATATATATATGGTTTTTTTTAAATTTTACCAAAAAAAGGTATAATGTTTTAATTTTTGGCCTGCAAAAAAGATACCATATAAATCTAACCTAACTCACCGTCGACGACAACAAGTTTACTAAAATATTAATAAATTTTATAATAATTTAATATATTTATTGGAAAAAATAATAATAAAATAATGAAACTTGCCAACAGTGTTTGTGAGTTTCGAAAAAAAAAAAAGAAAAATTAGACTTGTCATCACCGTCGGAAACTTTAATAAAATATAATAATTTCATCCATTTATAATATATTTTCAAAAAAGAAAAAAAATAATATAATAATGGAAGTCACCAATGGTGGCAACTTCCTATTTTATTATTAGTTTTTTAATATTCAATTTTATATATTAATCAGAGAAAAAAAGGGCAAAGTCGCCATCACCAATAGCGACTTCCTTAGAATTTTCAATATCCCAGTAGCATGTAATAGATGTATTTCTAATAAAAAAAAATGTCAAGGACTTGAAATTTATTGTTGTAAAATTAAATTTCAAGTCCATTGAGTTTGATTAATGATTGGTGGCTTTGCTTTGATAGGAGACAAATGAGTTTTGAGGTGTGGGTCCCGTCCCAAGATGGTACTCAAATTATCATTCACTTTTGTCAATTCTCTTTGGCCTTTAATTAATTAATATATAATATTTTTCTTTTTTCTTTTTTTTGAAATTGAAGTTGCCGACACTATTGACGACTTCAATATATTTTTTTTTCTAAAATTGAAGTGGCCAACAATGTTGGCGACTTAATTTTTTTTTTCCGTTTTCCAAAACTCGCCATCACCGTGGCGAGTTTAATTTTTCTTTTTTTTTTTTCCCCGAAACTCGGCAACACTGTTGGTGAGTTTGATCATTCTATTATTATTTTTTTCGGGATAAATATATTAAACTATTATAAATTTTAGAGCAATTTACACTTTGCACTCCACAAACAAGCAAAATGAATACTTTGCACCCTTAAATAAGAAAAATTGCATAATGCATCATCGAATTTATATACCTACGTCAGATTGCACCCTCACTTATTTTTAGGTTAAAATAGCATTAAAATGAAGGGTAAACTTGTCTATAGAAAAAAGAAAAATGATAGTTTAGGGTGCAAATTGCTCATTAATTATTTAAAATGAAAAATGCAATACACACACACCCACACACACATATATGTGTGTATGTATATTGACTTCAAAATAATTATCCCAATTTAAATTTTTATAAATGGTCATTTAATTTTTTATGGTTTACAAAAAAAAAAAAAACATAATGTTTGTGGGTGAATAAGAGCAATAGTTTTTAAGTATAATTAATATATATAGACACACACAATTGAAATCAAAATAGTATATGCATTCTATGTTAAATTGGAATTTGTCCTCTTGAATATATATTTTTTGAACACTACACCCACGAGGAATTTCAAAAAAAAAATAATGCAATATAGTTTTAAAGATATGTTTGAATATTTAAAAATCAAAGTCTTAGAATTTGAATTACTATCTTACAAGTTATTCTTGAATCACCTAAACTTTGATGATTAATTTTTACATTGTATTCCCATAACTCAACAACATTACATTTGTCACGAAATATAAAAAATTAAATTAAGCATTTAATAGAATCAAATTGGGATAATTTTTCTAATTTCAAATATAAATTAATTTGTACTATCAAAATAAAATTAAAGAAGAGGGAAACGGGTCTTTCTTTGGACAATTTTACCCATCATGCTACTAGTATTTTAGTCTAAATATAAATGAGGGTGCAAGTTGTCATAGTTATATCATTTTCAGGGTGTATTGTGTTATTTTTTTTATTTAAGAGTGTAAAGTGCTCATTTTACTAATTTTTGGGGTGCAAAGTGTAAATTGCCCTAAATTTTATTAATATTTTATTAAACTCGTAGTCGTCGACGGCAAGTTAGGTTAGATTTGTATGGCATCTTTTTTATAGGTCAAAAATTTAAACATTACATCTATTTGGGTTAAATTTAAAAAAAGACCTATATATATATATATATATATAATTGATAACTTTTATACTGCGTACCATTTGAGATGTATAATTGATGATAACATTTTATATCAATCTTGATGCAATTTGTATTTGATCTTTTCATTTAAAAAGTTAAAGAAGGTGTGTGGGAATATTTGTAATGTATATGTTTGACCACTAACAAATTAATGTGTCGTAACAGATTCAGTTCATGCATCTAGATGTCATGTGATATTATATTAATTGGGAAGTTGATTTAAAAAACTCACTGCAAATGAGGCACTTCTCAAACGAAAGTGGTGTCACAAGCAAATGTTTTTCTTATTGGGTTGCTTTTTAAAGTTATGTCTTTACAACAATACATAAATCCCTATATTAAACCATATTAATTGGGCATGTCTATATGTTAAAGATATGGTGTGAATATTCAAAATTTTTGAGAATTATTTTATTTGCAAATCCGTTAAGTAGAACATTCTTTTGCAACTTGTCTAATCATGGGGAGAACACTAAATTTGCAAGTGGGATTGTTAAAAAATTTGATTTTCATGCAGCGTAAATGGTATTTTAATGTGTTCTGCAAGAAACTCTTTCCTTTATTTATATGATTGGGGGGGTGGGGGGGGGGGGGGAAGGAAATAAAAAACAACATATAACATAAAATCTAGTATATAATATCTATACTATTCCATAAAGCATTAGCTCCCTCTAAAAATTATTTTTGGTACCTTTGGTATGTTACTTGAATTTATCTTCTCTTTACTCTCTGATCTCATATCCCACTTTTCAACATATTTAAATTCTTTTTGTATTTATTTTCTTAATTTCATTTAATTTTAAATTATTTCTTTTCATTTATCATTAATTTAATCAATATATTGAAAAGATTTAATAAAAAAAATTACAGTCATACAAAAAGTAATAAATATTTATAATTTATTCTATCTGCATTTCAAGAATATAATTATATATATTTTTTATTTTGCATACGCGTAGAGTGTTTCAAAACAATTAGTATATATAAAAATGTTTATAACTAGTTAAGCACATCGATTAGTGATGTACAGCACTGAGGAACTTATCGAAACTGTGTGAGCAATTTGGACTTCGCACCATATGTAACAATGTATTCAATGTGTTATATCACTTTTAGCAATGCAAGTTATCTCTACTATCTATTTTCTAACTAATTACTAATAAAGTGAGAGGGCGTACAAAAATTGTTTATTGTGCTTTTTGACGGGTATCTAATCTCTCCTCTCTCTTCACATGTTTTTAACTGTCTTTTACTTTCTCTCCTTTTCATCGCAATACAATAAAATGAATAAATTGATAATAATATAACACGTAATAATGAAAAAATTGTCATTATTTATATATATTTAATGACAAAAAAATTATCTCGTCACAAAATAATGTCAATTACTAACAATATAGTGTTTAAGTTATCACCAATTACAACTTAGAGCAATTAATCATAAAATCACAATGATAATTTCTTTTGTCACTAAGCTGTTATTATAAGTATATCACTAATTATCAATTATGATAATTAAAATATTAAATTATTGTCATCATTAAGTGATATTGCGACAAAATAATAATTATTGTCACTAAATAAATTTAATTAGTAATAAGATAGAAAGTATTGTCACTTAATATAAACATTGATGACAACTTTTATTTTATCACTTTTATATTTTGTCATTAATATTACTTTTTTCTTGTAATGTCATATTATATATCTTTTATATCTTGTCTTTTTGTTTATTGTATTATTTTATTTATAATTTATATACTAGTAATAAATTAAGAGGGTTATGTAATAATTACTTATTGGTATCCTTGGTCTGACAGTTATTCTCCTATATTTGTTTGTGCTCGTTTACTCTATTCTCCTTTCTCCTCTCTCTCGTCTCTCTTCTCCATCTCTTCAATACTTTTTTTAATTTTCTCTTTCTATTAATTTTCTTACTCATACAATTTATCTTATTTTAAATTATTTTTGTTCACTTATAATAAACTGAATGAGTTTATTTAGGAAAGATAGTTAAGAAGTTATGTACATTCATAAAGAAAATTTAATAAACATTTTATTTTATACTAATAAACTTTAATAGGGATAGAATTAGATATGGTCCCAAAATTTGTGGCCTTTTTTTTAATTTTGGTTCTTAATTTTACGAGCTCATCAAAATGAGGACAATTTTTCAAAATTTTCTTCAAATTTGGTCATTTTCAATGACATGCATTAAAAATTAACGAAGAGGCGCACGTGTGCCGTTAATCACCTATGAGGAGCAAGTGACTAACGCGAGGAGCACGTGCGCCTCACCATTAGTGTTTAACGTCTGTCACTGAAAATGACCAAATTTGATGAAAATTTTAAAAAATTGTCCTCATTTTGATAACCCCGTAAAATTAGGGATCAAAATTAAAAAAAGCCACAAATTTTAAGACCATATCTAATTTTATCCCAACTTTAATATATGATTAAACTATAATTTATTTTTATTTTTATTTTTATTTTTATTTTTATTTTACATACATATTGAGTGTGCCCAACTATTGATAATCTATATACATTATAACTTCTAGTCCTACAAACTCATAACTAATATTGTTTCATTGTTATGGTGGGGGCATTTTGATTGTTACAGAGATATTAGTATTAAAAATTTCAATAACTCAACATTTTATTTTACATAAGTATTTTTAAATTTATAGGTGCTATAAAAGCAACAAAATAATTAAAATGGGTTACATTATAATAAAATACAATGGACATTGAAGGTGGGGTAGTTGTTATTGTATGGAGAACAAAAAAGTTTGAATGTATATGATATCAAAAAATTTCAAAGGGAAATCATAATAATGCTTTTTGTACTTAAATATTAATATTTTGTTTGAAATAAGGATTTTGGTGTAAAAAAGTAGAAGAAAAATGAAAATAATAAAAAATTAAAGTAAAAAATTACTATCATTTGAAGTGAAAAAAAAAATCTTTTCATTTTTTTTTAACCAAAATACAAGAACTGAACGTACCATAAATCTTATCAATGTGGTTAGAAGTTTGTGGTCAAGTATTTTGTGAAATATATACATATATATATATATATATATATATATATTGATATTACATTAATTGGCAACTTTTTGTCAAACCCTGAACCGTGGGACCATAACAATCGCCGCAAGATCCAAAGTAGCTTGCTAGGCTCACATTATGTTCACAAACGCACCCGCGTATAACCAACTACAAGAGGCGCTAATACAGGCCATTTGACTATTATGGTGCTCTCTTAATAAATAAAGAAGATAGGATAATGGAAAAATTAAAGGTTATTAAATCCGTGTCAAACCTACTAGGATACAGTGTCACTAAACAAGAGGAGATGAGTTAAAAAAAAAAAAAGTAAACAATAGTATTCCAGTCAATAGCCTTCAGCGCCTAATTTGAGAAAACATATATAAATGACTGCGATCGCATAAGAAGTGGCGTGTAGAGTCTTTAAGGCATTTAGGTACTCCATAACTTCAGACTGCAGACTAAACTTCAATATCTGAAAAGTGTTAGAGGAATTATGAGCACGATAGCCCAGTAGATGACCCAACACTCGGCCAGTTGGTTTAGGCAAAAAGACAACTTAATATTATATGAAAATAAATAAATAAGTAAAAGTATGCACACGAGTACTTCGATCCCGAGGTATCATGGTTTATTTAACAACAAGGATACAACAATAATCAACATTAATATGAGTAAAACCTAAGTAATAGTATGCAAGAAAGAATTCACCATGCAAGACAACCACACATGTCCGACCACCTTAGCCAAGGACAGATTTGACCCCTCTGTCTCGGGTCCTAGTATAGGCTTAACCCCCCTATATTGGGTCCTGGTATGGGCTTAACCCCCCCATACTAGGTCCTAGTACAAGCTTAACCCCCTTGTACTGGGTCAGTGATGAACCCCCATTACACAATTAGTCGCAGTTCTCAGTTGCCTATTCCAGAATAGTCAATGATGCGTGGTTCTAACAATGGGTTTTTAAAAAAAACATGTCAAATGTCAACATTAACAAATCTCACAGTCAAACTTCACAATTCACAACATACTAGCGAATTCAACAACGTTCACAGTTATCACAAGTACACACGTAAGTATGCTCGACCTAGATCACAAAAGAGTTTTTCACGTGCACACCAAATCATTTTATATGAGCTTTTATACATGTAGACGAGTGAAAGATCACTTACCTTAAACAAATAGATTCAAGTGAAAAAGGCACTCGTCCAGGATTCTTTGCCTCGCCTCCAATAGAATCTTTGTAATTAACCAAAGTCACTAATATTCCTATTCGATAGAGGCATAAAATAAGTAATAAATAAATAAACATAAGATAAAAAAATTATTATTATTATTATTATTAGTATTTTTGAACTAACAACACGCTTGCGCCCCAATGTTCGGGAATGATCTTTGTTTTAATTTTTTTAACCTAAGGAATATGTATCGCAAGCATCTTGTACACTACTCAACCCTCGCATATCGTTGTTTATAGTATGAGACAAAAGGTACAATCCAATTCATAGTTCAAAGTTCCCCATTCTTATGTACACACAATTGTTCACGTTGCATATATATATATCTGTACATACACATGCTCCTATCGAGATGAACCAGCTGCTGCATAATTCATGAATTCCTATTCATATATATATATATACACTCGTATAAACTGCTTCTATTGAGATGAATTAGTTAATGCAAAAAGATCATGAATTCCCATTCTTACACATATATATACATGCTCAATGTAATCCTAGGTGTACATATGTACACGTGCTCCAAGATGCAAAAAGATCATGAGGACATAGCACACCAATTTTGAATAAGAGAATTGTGTTGATATAGCTCCTCCAATTTTGACTAAAAGAATTGAGATAATATAGCAATCCAATTTTCTTGCCTAACAAACTCGTGAGGATATAGCACACCAATTTTGACTAGGAAAATCATGATGGTATTAGGGGGAAACAAGGGCAAAGTTACTTACTGTTGCTGCTGCGTTTTTTTTTCAACCGTATGCACGCACACCGACTTTCGTCCCCCTCTTTCTTTTCTTTTTCTTTTCAGCAATGTATTCTAACCATCTAGCTTATTGTCCTTTTTCTTTCCATCCTTTTATACGGAGGTATATGCTAGAAGCTAGGGTTTAAGCTTATTAAGTCAGATTTTTCTCCTAGGCCCTAACAATTATAGTTATATCATACTTAGACCCATATTTACCTTCTTATCTATGTGTGTGCGTATATATACATATCTATATATATAAATAAATACGATATTGTTAGTCTCCCCAAATCCAACTTTAACACACATAATTTAGTCAGATATTACATTCTCACCCCCTAAAACAAAAGTTTAGTCCTCTAAACTTGTCATACCTGAGGTAGTAAAAAGTTGTGGGTATTTATCTTTCATTTCCTGTTCGTGCTCCCAGGTGGCCTCTCTCTCTGAATGATTGCTCCATTGTATCTTAACATAGGGGATTGCCCGACTTCGCAAGACCTTTTCTTTCCTATCAAGAATTTTCACTGGAAACTCCTCGATCGTCAAATTTTCTTTGAGTTGCATGGGTTCGTATTCCACCACGTGGCTCGGATCGAAGACGTACTTTCTCAGCATTGATACATGAAATACATTGTGTACTCCTGCTAAAGATGGGGGTAGAGCAAGTCAATAGGCCACTTCTCCTATTCTTTCTAAGATTTCAACTGGCCCAATTAATCGAGGGCTTAGCTTTCCTCGCATGCCAAAATGCATCACGCCTTTTGATGGGGAAACCTTCAAGAACACATGATCGCCTCTTTGAACTCTAACCTCCGTCTCCTTACATCTGCATAGCTCTTTTGTCGACTTTGAGCAATACGTAATCGATCTCGCACTACTTGTATCTTCTTAATTGCTTGTTGTACTAGATCCGATCCTAATATCTTTCTCTCCCCGACCTCATCCCAACGGATTGGCGAATGACACTTCTTCCCATATAACGCCTCGAACGGAGCCATCTGGATACTAGCTTGATAACTATTATTATATGCAAACTCCACCATAGGTAAATGTGGTTCCCACGACCCCTTGAATTCCAGAATACAAGCCCTCAACATGTCTTCTAGGGTTTGAACAGTTCTCTCAGTCTGTCCATCACTCTGTGGGTGAAAAGCTGTGCTAAAATGCAACTTAGTACCCAATGATTAGTGTAAACTCTGCCAAAAATGAGAGACAAAGCGGGGATCTCTATCGGAAACAATTGTATACGGAACCCCATGGAGTTTCACAATTTTATCCTTGTACAATTTTGCTAAGCTATCTAAGGGGGTATTTTCCCTTATCGGTACAAAGTGAGCCACTTTGGTTAGTCGGTCCACGATCACCCAAATTACTGAATTGCCCTTCTGAGTTCGAGGTAGTCCCGTGATGAAGTCCACGTTGATGTGCTCCCATTTCCACTCAGGGATTGGGAGGGGTTGTAACTCTCCTGCTTTTTGCTTATGCTCGACCTTGACTCGCTGGCAAACTAAACACCTTGAGATATACTCTGCTATTTCTCTCTTCATATTATTCCACCAAAAGGTCTCCTTTATGTTCTTATACATTTTAGTGCTACCAGGATGAATGGTATACCCCGTAGTGTGAGCTTATTGAAGAATCTCCTGCTTTATCTCTGAGTCATTGGGTACGTATAGTCTATTACGAAACCTCAGGTAGCCATCTAGAAGAACATCAAATTCAAATTTACCACCCTTCTCAGTATTGCTTCGGATCTCCTGCATTTGGGGATTATTATTTTGGGCCATTCCTATTCTCTCAACCAAGGTAGGCTGGAGTCTTAGATTGGTTAGCTTTGTCACACTCCCCTGTACCCTTACCTCAACTCGCAGTCGATTAAGGTCCTCTAGAATGTGTCTTTGATTAGATACTAGCATTGCCAAGTTCCCCGTAGTCTTACGACTCAGCACGTCTGCCACTACATTAGCTTTCCCTGGGTGGTAGTTGATAGTCAAATCATAGTCACTGAGCAACTCCAACCACCTCCTTTGTCTCAAGTTCAGCTCCTTCTGGGTAAAGATATATTTTAAGCTCTTGTGGTCTGTGAAAATCTCACATCGCTCTCCATAAAGGTAATGTCTCCAAAGTTTTAATGCAAAAACCACTGCTGTTAGCTCCAAGTCGTGCGTAGGATAATTTTGTTCATGGACTTTGAGTTGTCTAGAGGCATATGCTACTATTTTATCCTGCTGCATTAATACGCATCCTAACCCTTTTCTTGATGCATCACAATAAACAATATAACCTTCCCTACATACTGGTAGCGTAAGTATGGGAGCAGATACTAATCTATCCTTTAATTCTTGAAAGCTCTGCTCACATTCTTCCATCCATTCAAACTTATTCCCCTTTTGGGTTAAGCGAGTCAGGAGTACTGCAATGCGAGAGAACCCTTCAACAAAGCGTCGATAATAGCCAGCTATTCCTAAGAAGCTGCGCACCTCTGTAACCGTTGTCGGCCTACTCCATTCTACCACTGCCTTGGATCTTTTGGGGATCCACTGAGACTCCATGTGCGTTAATCACATGACCGAGGAAAGCCACACTGTCTAACCAGAACTCACATTTCTTCAACTTTGCATATATCTTATTTTCTCTTAATAGTTGCAAGATAAGTCTCAGATGCCTCTCATGTTCTTCCTTATTCTTTGAGTAGATGAGGATATCATCAATGAACACCACAACAAATTTATCTAGAAAGGGTTTAAATACTCGGTTCATTAGGTCCATGAACGTAGCTGGGGCATTAGTGAGCCCCAAAGGCATCACTAGGAACTCATAATGCCCATATCTCGTTCTAAAAGCAGTTTTGGGGACATCATCGGGCTTAATCCTTAGTTGGTGGTATCCAGTTCGAAGGTCAATCTTTGAGAAAAACTTTGATCCCTGCAGCTAGTCGAATAAATCATCGATTCGTGGTAGAGGGTATTTGTTCCGTACAGTCACTCTATTTAGCTCTCGGTAGTCAATGCAAAGCCTTAAACTACCGTCCTTCTTCTTTACAAATAAGACTGGTGCTCCCCATGGTGACACACTAGGCCTGATAAATCCCAAATACAGTAGTTCTTGCAATTGCTCCTTTAGTTCTTTCAGTTCAACTGGAGACATTTTATATGGTGCCTTGGAGATCGGGCTAGTACCTAGCAATGTGTCAATAGAGAACTCAATCTCTCGATTAGGCAGTAGCCCTGGTAGTTCCTTTGGAAACACATCTGGGAATTCATACACGATCGGAATTTCCTCAAGTAACACTTCTGTCTCATGCTAACCAACAACTGTCGCTAGAAATCCTTTATGACCCTTTCTTAATAACTTTCTAGCTTGAAGTGCATAAATAAGTTTTGGATGGTTGTTACCCCTATCACCTAAAAAGTAAAATTTTTGTTGGCTAAAGGAACTAAACTCTACTTTCTTTAGCCTACAGTCGATGGTTGCATGGTGTCTAGCCAGCCAGTCCATCCCAAGAATGATGTCAAAATCCATCATATCTAACAGGATAAGGTCTGTTAACATCTTATAGTTTCCTATTCGAATAGAAAAGGATTTGCATACATTCTCTGCAACAAAAGTGCTTCTCACCGGTGTGTTTATAGCAAGAGTAATATCCAAGGGTTCATATGGCAAGTTATGCCTTTTGACATGGTTACAAGAAATGAAAGAGTGCGTAGCTCCAGAGTCAAACAACACATAAGCGTAGCCAGAAGTGGCGAGAATCGTACCTGCCACCACATCGTTCGAAGTTTGTGCCTCCTGCTGAGTAAAGGCATACACCTTTCCTTGCCCTTGGGGCCTCTGGTTCCAACCTTTGTTTCGTCCATTTGCTGGGATACTGTTGTTTTGGTTTCCTTGATTGTTCCGAGATTGATTGGTTCTTTGATTATTCCTCCTATTTGGGCAGTGAGCTGCCTTGTGACCTGGTTTTCCACACTCAAAGCATCCCCTGGTATGCCATGGACACTCCTTTTCAGCATGGGGTCATCCACAACGAGCATAATGGATACTGAGTCTCTTGTTAGGGCAAGAGTTAAAATGGTGACCAAGCTGGCCACACTCATAACAAGCCCTGCTCCTCTTTGGGCACATCCCGTCCGTATGGGTCACCCTACACCTCCCACACCAACTTCCTATCTTTTGTCGCTCTTTTAGTTGCCTTTGTTAGGGTTTCTCTCTTTTAAATTGCTTACTGGGCCCTTGGTTGGGAGTAAAATTGGTGGACCTATCTCTTTTTGCCTCCTTCGGTTGGTCCTCTCTCAACTCCAACTCTACATCTAGGGCCTTGTTAACCACTATTGAATAAGAAGTCAGTGTTTGAGCTGACAATAGTACACGAATTTCTGTTCTTAAGCCCTTTAGAAATTTCTTGGCTTTGCGAGCTTCATTTTCTGCATAGTAAGGGGCAAAGTGGCAGAGTGACGCGAACTTAGCCTGGTACTGTGCCACTGTTATATCCTCCTGTTTTAGGTTCAAAAACTCAGCTTCCTTGTGATCGCGCACGCTTTCAGGGTAGAACCTTTCATAAAATAAATCTTTAAAGCCCCCCCACGTATCTAGTTCGGTCCCCGATTCTTTGACCATCCTCCACCATTCATATGCCTCCCCTTTGAGTGTATAAGTGGCATATGATATCTTCTGGAGGTCATGGCAATCCAATCTTCTAAAGATCTTTTCCATGTTGATAATCCATCCTTCCGCTTTATCTGCTTCTGACAATCCCTGGAAGTTAGGTGGGTTAGTTCTTGTGAACTTCTCGAACTTATCCCCCTGACCTTGGTTATTCTGTACGACCCCAATTAGGTTCTGGCAATAACTCCATAAATCCCGCTTGGTTATTGGCACCTAGGTTTTGGCCACCAACACCAGGTGCATTCACTTGAATATTCACTCCATCACCCCCTTGTTGGCCAGCCACCCTACCAACATTTCCAGGAGGCTTCCCTTGGCCCCCATGGACGACTCTTGGTTGTTCACCAGCTTCGTTTGCACGAGCATTAGTATAGATAGTGCCCGGAGGTCGTCCTTGTTTTGGTGGCATTTTCTAGATGTGATTAAAGCGAATAGGTCAAGACAACCATTAATATAAGACTCTGACTCCACCATCCACAAATATCATGAACTATAAAGATTAACAAGGGAAAGTTAAGGTACAGGTACGTCACGCATAAACATCAGTCACAAAATAGGTAATGCATTATCTGATATAAAAATAATAGGTATACGGCTTCACTATAAGAAGATGGGTTTTCAAACACCAACCAACTTCGACAATCTAGAACGGCCTACTAGAGAGGTGAAAATGACCAAAATTATTAGTCAGCAGTGAACCAACTAGGTACTAATTAACAATAAAGAAAAACACCTAAACATACAAATCCAAGACTCCTAACTAGGCAGCACCAAAGGCACTATAACTCTAAAGGTAGTTCTTATTCGAGCTCATCCCAACACTCGTATCCTCCATTGGTTCCTCCTCAGGGTTTTCCTCTTATCCCTTTTCTCCAGCGTCCTCCCCTTTAGAGCCTTCCTTTTCCATGTGCTCTTTCTCTTTATCCTCTTCCCTTTGGTTTTCTCCTAAGCAGTCTACCATCAAAGCGTGTGCTTTTTCCAGGTCCTGGCGAATCGCCCTTACTCTTTCTTGCCCTCGATGGCGTTCGTTACTTAGTTCTCTGTGTAAACGTTCAATAGTAGTGCTTTGGCTTTCAATCATTGCCCTAATCCTACCAACTTGGGATGCCAACCTCTTTACCTCCTGAGTAGTTGACTCAAACTGCTGTTGATAGTGTTTGACCTCCAGCTCTAGCCTCTCACACTTAAGATCAGCATGTTCCCGCTTACGCAACTGAGTATTCCTATCATCCTCAACTCGATGAACAATAAGATTAGGATAGTCCATGCATGGCCTCGATCTCCTAACTGGAATGGGTCACATGCAGCCAGGGTTATAAGCACACTAGGGCCTATGGCTATACCGAATCACACGGGGCGAAGCATCTAGTTGGTGTGCTTTCTCTTGTTCTAACGCCACTACCTCCTCAACCATATTTTCTTTGGGTACGGTGTCTTGAGTAGCCATACTAATCCGTACCAAAATCTCAACCAATATTAATATGTAATATGAGCTCCCACACACCGAGATATTGAATAGGAGCTAAAAGAACGACATATATATTTGGTTATATACATTTATATATGTATGCACACAGAGACTAGTATTCACACTTAACAAAATAGCTTAAGCAGCCCCACAACCTCCAAGTTCCCTATCGAACCTGGGACCTGTGGGTTATGGGCCCACCACTAAAATTGTCACGCCCTGAACCCCGAGACCATAACAATCGCCGCAAGATCCAAAGTAGCTTGCCAGGCTCACATTATGTTCACAAACGGACCCGCGTATAACCAACTACACGAGGCGCTAATATAGGCTATTTGACTATTATGGTGCTCTCTTAATAAATAAAGAAGATAGGATAATGGAAAAACTCAAGGTTATTAAATCCGTGTCAAACCTACTAGGATATAGTGTCACTAAACAAGAGGAGATGGGTTAAAAAAAAAAAATAAGTAAACAATAGTATTCCAGGCAATAGCCTTCAACGCCTAATTTGAGAAAACATATATAAATGACTGCAATCGCATTCTACTCCAAAATGAAAACATAAGAAGTGGCGTGTAAAGTCTCTAAGGCGTTTAGGTACTCCATAACTTCAGACTGCAGACTAAACTTCAATATCTGAAATGTGTTAGAAGAATCATGAGCATGACAGCCCAGTAGATGACCCAACACTCGGCCAGTTGGTTTAGGCAAAAAGGCAACTTCATATTATATGAAAATAAATAAATAAGTAAAAGTATGCACACGAGTACTTCGATCCCGAGAGATCATGGTTTATTTAACAACGAGGATACAACAATAATCAACATTAATATGAGTAAAACCCAAGTAATAGTATGCAAGAAAGAATTCACTATGCAAGACAACCACACATGTGCGACCACCTTAGCCAAGGACAGATTTGTCCCCTCTGTCTCGGGTCCTAGTATAGGCTTAACCCCCCTATATTGGGTCCTGGAATGGGCTTAACCCCCCCATACTAGGTCCTAGTACAAGCTTAACCCCCGTGTACTGGGTCAGTGACGAACCCCTTTTACACAATTAGTCGCGGTTCTCAGTTGCCTATTCCAGAATAGTTAATGATGCGTGGTTCTAACCATGGGTTTTTAAAAAAAACACGTCAAATGTCGACATTAACAAATCTCACAGTCAAACTTCACAATTCACAACATACTAGCGAATTCAACAATGTTCACAGTTATCACAAGTACACACGAAAGTATGCTCGACCCAGATCACAAAAGAGTTTTTCACGTGCACACCAAATCATTTTATATGAGCTTTAATTTTATACTTTTAATTTGAAAAATCATTTCAAATTAGTATGCATTTTAAACTTAGTAAATCGTATTTCATTTTATGTGCTAATCAATATAATACGCAAAAGTATGTACACGGTTAATAAAATTTTAAGAATGATATGGTTGACTGGCTTATATTAGTTGTTAAAGGATAGCTCAAAATGAAAGTTAAAAAATTTAAAATCCATTATATTATTAAACGATTAAAATAAATTCAATGCATTTGTTATTAAAGATTTGAAATTCTTACATTGAAATCCATCAAACGAGACATACCTTAAGAAATAATCTAAACCAGATTGAGAATAAATTAATAGGAATTTAAATTGAATGGCATAACATTTTCAAAAGTATAATTACTCCCAGATAAGATCATTTATAAGCTAGTTGACATATGTAGAATAAAGTACTAATACGAGAGATCTCTTTGTAATTTCCTTGTTTTTTTTTTAATTTATTGTTTTTAGTTGAAATTGAACTTTGTAACAAAGACTTTATACTGAAGTTTGTAAAATTGTAGACTTGTTATTGCCCAAATCATTAACCCTCCGTTCAGTTTTAGAATTTTCGTAAGGAAAATAGGATTAAAATTTGTTTCTTTGCTTCAAATGATACTACTCTATGCTTTCATTTTTAATCTTTTTTATTTTCCTCCCACTTTTCTTCGCTAAAATCCTTATTCCAAAACATAGCATAAAATTAGAATCCATAAGCAAGATATACGATGTTGGAATATTATACAGAAAAAAAATACATTCATTAAAAATAGGATCTGAATTAATTCACACAAGAAGAAGGTTAGCACAACCAAAATGTCACAAAAAACTCTATTTTTCATAAAATTTAGCTTACAATTACTTTTTTAATCTATATAAATAATTTATCAAAGTAATAATCTTGTAATAACTATATAGAGAAAAATGCAATATTCCTCTTGTAAGTTGCGATGTTTTGAGTTTTTTTTATGTCTTATAAATTTTTAAAATTCACATTTTTTGTTATATTTTTTGTTGGAATCTCAATTTTTTGCAGAACATTTTAGCAATTTGGTGTACATCTCAACAATGTCGTGCGGAAAACTGAGATTTTGGCAAGAATAGAATCTCGGGGCGAAGACTCAGATAGTATACATGGAATTATTAAAATCCAAAAAGTGTAATTCATGAAGGTAATTGGATTACATTATATTTTTTTATAATTTAATTTTTTTACTTTCTTAATTATATATTCTATTTTTTTCACTTTCTTAATTATATATATATATATATATATATATTCTATTTTATGTGGATACTTTGAAACAATAAAATAACTAGTTTATAAATCTTATTAAAAAAAAAACCAAATTAACTACTAATGAAGGTATTTGTTTTTTGACCTTAGTTATCTGGTTCAGACTCATTGGCCGACTAATTCGATTCGAGTACTACAGAGGTCTATTATGGGGGCAATCCTCCCAACCCAGTTGAGATTATGTGGATACTTTGAAACAATAAAATAACTAGTTTATAAATCTTATTAAAAAAAACTAAATTAACTACTAATGAAGGTATTTTTTTTATCTTAATTATTCAGTTTTAACTCATTAGCCAACTATTTCAGATCGGATACTGTAGAGACCCATTCTATGGGTAATCCTTCCAATCTAATTATTCTATTTATAAAGCTAGGATTTGAATCATTGAAGTTGCTTAAGGAATTTAATGTCTTATTCTATTAGATCAATTAATAATTGGTACGAAGGTTTTTTTTTTTTCTGATAAAAGCATGAAGGAATCCCTTTTAATGCGTCATTCTAGTGTGGAAATTGCACGAGAAAAAGAAAAGAAAAGAAAAAGAAAAAGAAATCATCTTTACATTTAAACAAGGGTTAATTACAAGTTGCACTCCTCAACTTGTACTCATGTAACACTTACACCCCTTAACTTCGTAACGTAACAATTCAGCCCCTCCACTTAACAGTCAAACTTACTTTATTGACGGCATTAGAATTTGACCGTTAAGTGTGACGTGTCACACTTAAAGCCAAGGTTATTTATTAAATACCAAATTTACCCTTCATTCATTTTAATCAGTTCAGCCCCTCAACTTTTTAAGTATCTAATAATTGGCCCCATTCTCTTCACGTAGACCCCAAAAGTTATATTCTCCCTCAATTGTCCCTCAAAATTTTTAGCTTCTACTTAATTACATTTTAAAATATAAATATATTGTAGGTATCTATATATATATATATGTATATATTTATAAAAATATGAGAGTTTTTTATAATTTAATATAATTATATTTTTTTAATATAAATATATTTAAATTTTATAAATAATAAATTGTGTATACATGCATGTATAATTTAATAAATTCATATTTTGAAATGTAAATAAATTTATATATTTAAAATTTAAATATATTGTAGGTATCTGCATGTATATGTACATATTTGTAAATATATGAGAGCTTTTATGATTTAATATAATTATATATTTTTTAATATAAATGTATTTAAATTTTATAAATAATAAATTGTGTAAATACATTTGTTTATTGATTACATATTATTGTAGACCTTTTATACATATAATTAATATGCATGTATGCGTGTTTGAGAGTTTTTTATTATTTTATACATGCATGTATAATTTAATAAATTTATATTTTAAAATACAAATAACACTATATATTTAAAATATAATACGTACATATTTATACATATATGTATAATTTAACATACTCATATTATTTAATGTAAATATATTTATATTCTATAAATAAAAGATTGCAATACATTTCAACAGATTCATATACAAAGGGATAAAAAAGAAGCAAGAACTAAGGGCAAAAATGTCCAAATATTTCAAAAGTCATTTACAATAGTAACTTTAACTTTAGTCAACGTCCACGTCAGCAAAATCTAACGATTTCGAAAATGGAGGGGCTGAATTGTTACGTTATGAAATTGAGGGGTGTAAGTGTTACACAGGTATAAGTTGAGGGGTGCAACTTGTAATTAACCCTTTAAACAATTATCAAAGAAGATCGAATAAAGTATATATGTGGAAGTTCATGATTCTCTCTCTCTCGCTCCTTCCTCCCTCCCTCTCTCTCTCTCTCTCTCTCTCTCTCTCTCTCTCCTTTTTAAACCCCCAGTAATGGGGTTCAGCAAATAGGTTATTTTTGTATTTCAAAAATTGAGCGAGGGCGACAATAAATACGCACGCAAGAACAAGAACATGGGCAAGTGCTGAGCTGTGCACAACTCGAAACGCCCTCTCACTCCTCAAAAACCCCACTTCAGTTTTTCCTTTCTTTCTTGTCCGTACAATGCTGCTACAGTTTATGATTTTTGGTTGTGATTTAATGTTGTTTGTGGAAGAAATTTGATAGTATAGTTCAAATTTCTTTTATACTTTTCATGGGCACTGTATGAAATTTGTTCTTTTTCTGCAGATTAGCTAGTGACTGCTGCAGTTCAAGAGCGCATATTGTTGGTTGTTTCTTTGAAGAGAAATTCAAAAGCCCAGAACTCATAGAAGGTATGTCGATGATTTGTGTATTTATTTATTTTCTTTATTTCTTGGTTTTGTTTTCTTGTTTTTGTAGTTTCTGTTTCATTGTTATTTATTTATTTTTTCTTTTTTGTTCGTGGTTTTTTTCTTGGCATTATCTTTTTATATTTCTTATTCTTTTTTGTTGGGTGAAACATTGGAGTTGTGTTTGATGGGAGGAATGATAGAACTGATTGTCTATTTGCAAATCTTCTAGTAATTTTGGAGGTTTTTTGGTATATGGCGTGGGTGAAATTTGTTCAATTTCATTGGATCGATTCCCTGTTTCGAATTATGTATTTCATTCTCTTGAATCAAATGACTGATGGTAAATGTGGGTTATGAAGTTCTTTTTTTCCTTTGTTTTTAATTTTTTGGGTTCTTTTATTATGTTATAAAAAGAACTAGCATCTGAAATTCTTTTTAACAGTTTATAGAATTTTATTCATCTAGATATCTAATATTTTTCACTTTATTGAGTTGCTGGATTGTTGCCTTATTCAATCCTTATGTTCCCTGTTCATTGTCTCCTGCCTTTTATTGTTTAGATGAAATTTATGTTGATAGAAATCACATAAGAAAATGAAATTCTAATGTTTCAGCATATAAATAGACTTCAAAATATGTCAAGGCAAACTCATCTCCCTCCTCGCTGCCCTCTCCAAAAGAGAACCGCAGCCCGCCAAACTAACGTCCCGTTTTCACAACCCTCATGCAATGACATCGATTTTCAAACGAGGCAATGTGGACCCCACAGCTCTGTTCTTGACGAGCAGCCTGCATGGCTTGATGATTTGCTGAGTGATTCAGACTCAAATGCCAACCGTATATTACATCGCCGAATTGCCAGTGACAGTTTTACCCTTTTTGATGACCTTGATCAGCTTAGTGAAACGGACGGTGCAGATTCTTGTGAACCGGACGAGGGTTTGGGGTCTAGTTGTAGTTACGGTCCTAATTCCCCTAGAAGAAAAAACAAGTTAGGACTTCCTGGTAAAGAAGTCGTTTCTGCATTCTCGGAGTATGTTATGCAAAATCCTGTGCAGCATTTAGATGGATATATTTCTCTTTCTGGATCGGATTCATTTGGTGTTTCTGGATTGGATTCATTTGGTGATGCCTGTGGTTCAGCTGGAGAGATCATTGTGGAGAACAAACCCATGAAACGGTTCGATTCTTTTTTGGCATTTTTTTTTGGTTAAAATGGAATTGGTTATATGATTACATGCTCACCCCCTTCCCGATTCTATGTAGAGCTAATGTTTATATGTACTTTTCTTAAAATTCAGGATATTGGGCCCCAAAATTGTAAATTGCTAAATTCAACCAAAATGAAAATTTCTGTTTTTGTCTTGCGATATAGTATATGAGTTATCACTGCCAGATTTAGCGTCCATTCTTATTTTGATAAACTAAAACTTGTTAAAGCCATAGTAATTTTTTTTTTATATTTAAAAAATGTTTTGACAGTTGAAAGGTTAATTGATTTTGTGATTGCTGGTTTTTCTCATGGGACTACAGGATCTTTGATCCTAGTTGTGCTCAGACGATTTAGTAGCCATGCTTGACTTTCTGAAGTTACTAGATTTTGCATTTTGACTAAATAATTAATATCTAATGATATAGGATTGCGAACTTTTCGAAGGATTTTAGAAAATCATGGCCATTGATGGCATTATAATTAACTGGATAACTATTACTGTTGCACTGTTTCTCTGATTAGTGGTGTCATGTCAAGTTTTTATATGAACTATGTGTGATCGTAATAGTGATATAATAAGTGAAAAACATTTATTTTTATTGAAATAATAATTGGTAGATATAATATATGTTTTTTCATCGATATGATAATTTTAAAATGATTGAAATTTTTAGTGATAGTTTCTGAGAAGAAAGATATATTTTAGGAAAAATATTTGGTTTGTTCATGGAGTTAGAAAATGTTCTGAAACCAGATTACATCCTAAGAAATTATGAAAGGATGAAGGCTGTAGAAGTTTAACTAAACAAAAAAAATATTTAGTTCTTTACACGACAGATATCATTAATATTTCATTACTCACTTTCGCTTGATACTGCAGAAACAATATCTGGTCATGCCCAAAGATATATGGAGCATGTCAACACGATTATTTTATTTTCGCATTTTTCTTTTTCTAGTTGTTTCATATTCTTTAATTTCTGTTTAACATGCATTTAAGTCAATATTGTATGAAATAACCTTGACGACAGCTTCTTTTAACTGCTTGTGATATATGTGATTAATCAATATGCAGCCACCCCGGGCAGAGGTCTAGAGCTAGGAAACTCCAATACATTGCTGAGCTTGAAAAAACTGTTGATATCCTTCAGGTACGGAATTGAAAACGACGAAATAAATTATATTTTAGTCGGTTTTTGTCTTTCTTCTTTTATGCAATCTATTGTGTATTATCACATGCATAAGTGGCAAAATGATCGAACAACATTAGTTGGCTGACCGTTATGAGCTTTTATACCATAAAAATACCAGAGTTTCGTACTAGAAATTAGAAATTAAGTCTATAAATGCTATTCCAAATAAAATTATTGGGATAATTTAGTCGTCCTCCCCTGAGTTTTGGTGTAATTATAGTTAGACCCTCAGGTTTAGGAAATTACATCCGCCGCTGCAGCCATTAAATGGTGTTAAAAAGCATTTATGGAAATAATGAAATTACCCATACACCATCCCATTTTTTGCTTATAATAGTAACTGTGCTATACAAGCCACGTGTTCAAAATATTTGCATTTTTACTTTCTATAGTTTGACAGATATTACATTCTTCGCCTCAATGTCTGAGGTACATATTAATAAAGCACTAGTAAAATGCTTGTGTTGGAGTATATTGTGAGTAACTAGTCTTTCATTTATTGCCTTAAGTTGGCCAAATATTGATTTATGCTTGTCACATCTTAGCTGAACTGGTTCTTGTACTGTAAAAGAGAAGCCCAAATGCATATTAGTAAAATATCATTAATTTGGAGTCTGCCGTTAATTGGGCTTCACATATGCAAGATTTGAGCTGCGAAGCGTTTTTTTCCCCCTTCTCTTTTATTTATATATTTTTTTGAGCTGTGATGGGATGGCAAAGTGTATGTGCTAGGTAACTCGAGTCTAGTAGCTAATCTCTTCAACAGATAAGAGCCTGTTTGGATGGGCTTTTTTCAAAAGAGAAGAAGTACTTATTTTTTGAAGAGAAGCACTTCAATGAACAAAAATTGTGTTTGGTTGGGCTTTTTCTAAAAAAGCAGAAGCCAGAAAAAAAGCCCCAAAGTGGCTTTCTCTCAAAGCTGTCCAAAATAGCTTCTAAAGAAAAGCATCTTTTTAAGCATTTCCTAGTTACTGCATCCAAATGTAAAACTAAATTGGTTTGAAAAAAGAACTCTACCATAAAAAGTACGGCTCAACAAGCACCTTTTTAAGCCTATCCAAACGGGCTCAATAATTATTCTTTAGGAATGACCCTATCAACTGCTGGCCTCCATCTTGTCTGTTTGTTGCTTTGTTTTAGTGGGTTTATCAATAATTTTCTTGCTCTTTTTGCTACTGCTTCGATTCATCACATTCTACTGATTGGAAAAAGTTTATGGTACAGAATGTGGGGTCGGAATTGGCTGTTAGGGTTGCCTCCCTCATTCAGCAATATGCTTCTTTGTCGGTGGAGAATAACACCCTCAAGCAGCAGCTCCTGAGAATGCAGCAGGAGAAATTCATTGTAGATGGTAAGTATATCATCCCATTGATTCGATGATTTACGTAAATCAGATGTTGCATAAATGTTCACACACACATAAATTAAATCCACTCACACACCCCTCCATAAATATTGAAAAAATAATAATAAAAAAAATTAACACGTTTATTCTGATATTAGAGAATTACCCTTTGTCATCCAACAATAAAATTCTTGGTTCCGTCCCGGCTTGAATAATTTATGGTTTTTCTAATATATTTTTCTAGCGTAAGGCCAACAATGAGAAGCTTCTAAAAGCATCTGAAATCATCTTGAATGGTCAACTTTATTAATTTTGTATAAGTTGTTCCTTTCTGCTTTGCCTCACATCCATCTTAAACAGTGTCATATCTCCCACGCTCAACAATCATTGCGGTGCTTATCAAGAAACACGGGATCTCTCAACGTTCTTTCTTGGGACATATGAAAATTATTCCTTAAATTATGAGAAGTTGAAATCTGAAAATTGGTGTATTCATCTAATTTGAAATTTGGCTTGTTGGGACCAAGAAATATTATCTGAACTAATTATCCATATTTTATCCTTTTTGCAGGCGAGTATCAGTCCCTTACAAAAGAGGTAGAGAGGCTAAAAACCTGTTTGGCTCTTCGCTCGAATAAAAAAGGCCACAACCGCTCATACTCTGCAACTAGCTTATCTCATTCGGATGCCATCTGGAACGCATTGGACATGCGAAAACTTGATCTGAACTGACACAATTGGTCCTTGACTCAAGGTGAAGCTGGCTTATCGATCACTTTTACTTTAGGACTTTTGACACTTATAGTTGTAGCAGCTAGGGAGTAGAGATGAGGTACCGGATTAGAACCGAATGACCTGATTTAGACACTAGCAATGTTTTTGGAGCACCAAAGATGTGGCCTTTTTTTTTTTTTGCCCTCAGGAAATATTAGTCCAGAATGATTTTAGTCTCTATATTTTACTGTCGAATAACACGACTATAAACTTGGTTACTTTGTGTGTCTGCAGAAATTGACTTTGTATGATATGATTTTGCTACTTATGCAATCATTGCTGCATCTGATGTTGAGGTTTATAGGGATCAAGGGATGAGTCATGGTTATGGATTTCCCTATGTTTGTAATTAGGAAATTATGCTTGCTTTGATTTTATAGAGGGCTTGTAAATGGCAGTGGTTTTGATCTTTTTTTATTTTTAAATGGTTAAAGAAACAATATCATAAATAAATCTGGGTCTAAATTTCCCGAACTTAGTTTGATAGCACCTAGTAAATTTGGTCACTTTCCTTAGGTTGTACTCTAATCACATGGTAAGCGTAATAAATTTGTTAGGATACTGATAGTGGTTCGATTGAATTAGATGTAGGCTAGGATTTCCCATATTCGTCTTGAAGGGTGGCTTGGGCAAATTGGGAGAGCCTAGGTGATTATCTCAGAAGGATGAGTGTACCTGCAAAGGAAAGATTTAGAACGAAAGCTTATCAGTAACATCATTGAAGCAAGGATTTCTTGACTTCTGCTTGCAAAAGGGAAGGCCAAAACGCCTTATTTTATCTCAATTTATTTTTTTTCGGTTACATTCTTTGAGAACAAGAATGTGAATGTCAATTACACACACGTTGGCAGAGATGTCAAATGGGCTGGCCCGGCCCGATTTGGTTTGGCCCAGGCCCAGGCCCAGGATATGAACAGTAAAAGGTGGGCTGGGCTGGTTCAAGGGTGGCATTGTGGGCTCCTATTGGGTTTGATGGAGATAGTCCAGTTCAGTCCGGCCCAGTCCATAAAAGCCTGGACCCAAGCAAGCCCATGATCTGCCAGGCTCGGGCCCAGTTTAGGCCCGGCCTAGCCCAAGCCCATTATATTAATTTAGAATATATTTTATATATATACTAATATATGTATATTATATATATTGATATATATAATAAATGAGTAGATATACATATAAGATTAGATATATTTATATATATATGTGTGTGTGCGTATGTACATATAATTAAATGTATATATATCATATATATATGCACATATGTAATATGTATTAGATATATAATATACTTATATATATATTTATTTCATATGGATGATTGATATATAATATATAATATATAATATATATGATTAGATATATAGATATATATTAGATATATACGTGCAGTACATATATAACATATATTAGATATGTAATATATTGATATGTAGTTATATCATATGGACAATAGAGTATATTATATATATATATATATATATATGTTTAGACGTGTGTGTCTATATATATATATATATATATATTTAATACAATATATATGAAAACGTTGGCAGATGATTTCAGATTAAAGTTGTATTAGTTCTTTACGACTTTACGTAGTAAATGATTCTTTTTATTAAATCTTTATGTAATATATTTTTTAGTTCTTATATGTACACTCCAATATTTTGAAGTTAATAAAAGTTATTAGCGTTTTTTTTATGTATAGTAAAGTTCATTTTCATTTTATTATTGAAAACTATAATGAAAAAGTAATAAGTACTTGAATAAGTTTAAGAAAAAAAAATAGTTAATATTTACATATAGAACATAAAATATGGAAGAAAATATATTTTTTTAAAAGTGAAACAAAAAAAAAGGAGGCCCACTGAGCCCAACCTACCAAGCCCAGCCCGAAAAACCCGGCCTAGGCCCAACCCAACCCACCATACCTGGGTTCAGGGGCTGAGCTGGGCCTAACTTCACCATTCCAAGCCCGGCCCAACTTGGCTGGCTACAGTAACCAGGCTTGAGCGGGCCGACCCAACCCAGCCCATTTGACAACTCTACATGTTGATAATAGATCTACCATTGTGACTACAATGAATAGCAGAATTGTCTCGGATAATAGCTATAGTTGATGGTAGACGAGAAATTTTATTTTCTTACACCATCTAAGGCGACAATCAGCACACAAGTGGCTAGGCACGCATAAAGACCATGGGTCAAGCAGTTAATCCTTAGCCAGTTAATATACTTGCATGTGGTGGCCATTGGAAAATCACAAATGGTTGCTTCATAATTTTGGCCAAGAACCAATTAATTGAGCAACAAGAAGGGGCTGCTTCATTAATGCGAATTTGGCCATTTCAATTTGTGTGTGCTTGGCATTAAATTTGTAGCAGCAATTTGCAAGATTTTGTCATGATAAATGGGCCTACAAATACTTAAGAATTGGGAGTGGAACAATTCAGTGCAAATTTGAGCACAAGAAAAATAGAGAGCAAGAACGAGAGTTCTCAAAAAGAAAAAGAAAGAAAATAGAGTGTGTTGAAAGAAGAAAAAGTGAGAAAAAATAGAGTGATTATTCTGTCTCTCTTTAAATGGTGCTCCTATTTAATTTGTCCTTTTACATTGAGAAACTTGAGGATTTTGTAATCCAAGAGATAAATTCTCTTAAGAAATATTTTGGTGTATCTCCTATTTGTTTTAGGGTGGAAATTTGTAAACTTATTCAAATAGTGGAGGAACTCGACCATACAAGGTCTAGTGATTTTTCTTGATTTGGGTTTTCCACATAAAATTTTGGGTTAATTTCATTTTTAGTCCCTAACCTTTGACCCTTCGCCAATTTTGGTACTTCACGTTTAGACATTTTCAATTTTGGTCCCTAACGTTACAATCCATTACTCAATTTCGTCCTTTCGTTAGTTTTTCCATTAAAAATCTTAATTTTATTTACAATTTGCCCCATTAAAAATAGAAAAATACTAAAAAGCCCCAAAATTAAAAAAAGAGTTAAAAACCCCCTTTCGAAATATTACTCACAATAAAATAAATTTTGTAAGTGATGGGAATCAAACTCGGGTTAATAAGAAGAAAAATTTACCCGTATATTGGAAAAAAATTAATTACCGTTTCAGATACTTATAAATAAATTAATTTTTTTTAATATATACTTACAAAAATTAATTTTGTCCCTTTATATTAAAAAATAATTTATTTTATTATTTTATCGATATTATAAAATATTAAACTTAAACAATATCAAAGAGTATACTATTATGTATAGCACACCTTGGAACATAAATTGAGTGTAGTTGAATGGTTGAGGAAGCAAGCTTAAGTTTTTATCTTCTCATCAACTTGGGTTTGATTCCCATCACTTACAAAATTTATTTTGTTGTGAGTAATATTTCAAAAGGGGGTTTTTTTAGCTCTTTTTTTATTTATTTGAGAGGCGTTTTAGTATTTTTCTATTTTTAAGGGGGCAAATTGTAAATAAAATTAGGGTTTTTAACAGAAAAACTAATGGAATGACAGAAAATTGTGAGTAATGGATTTTAACGTTAGGGACCAAAATTGAAAATGTCTAAAAGTGAATGACCAAAATTGGCAACGGGTCAAAGGCCAGGGGCTAAAAATGGAATTAACCCTAAAATTTTTATTTTCTTGCGCCCCATTTTAGAATTCTTCGTTCGGTACCCATTTGTCAATCTAGCACGGGAAAAGAAATATTTGTTCAGCTTTGCCGGTGTCATTTATTTTGTCACTCTTTCCCAACAAGTGATATCAGAGCCACTTGAAAAGTTGAAGTTGTGGATTAAAAATGAAGGAGTCATCTTCTCTCGATGGCATGTTCAAACTAAATGGAACTATTATTCCACTTGGAAACCGAGTATGTTGGATTTGATTTATTGAAAAGATTTATATTTGCCAAACCAAAAGACACAAGTGACGATGAATGGAAGGTCTTCCACTAGAAAATCTTGGCTACATTCGACGTTTCCTAGAACATAGTATATTCCATCATTTCGTCGATGAGTAAGAAACAGATATTTTATGAAAGAAAATGAAGGCTATGTTTGAGAGGAAAAATGCCTTAAATAAAGCTTCAATTATTAGAAAAATTATCCGACTGAGGTACAAAGAAGGTGCCTATATGACAGTGCACCTAAATGCTTACCAATGCCTAATCAATTAGCGTGAAAACATGGAGATATCACTTGTTGATGAAGTAATTTTTCTACTGCTACTTAGTTCATTGTCCAACAATTGGGACACACTATGTGGTGCCAGTCAACAAATCAGTCCCAGATGGGAAGTGGACCTTACAAATGGCCAAAGATTGTCTTCTCAATGAAAAATCGAGAAGAAATGAGCAAGACTCTATCAAAGGCTCTGGTAGCAGAAAATCATCACATATGAGGAATAGATAAAAATAGAGGGTTTCAAAATAGAAAAGACAATTCCAGGGGGAGATCTAAGCCTAGGAAGGATTTCAAATGCTACTATTGTAGTGGTATAAACCACTATGAGAGAGACTGTGGGAAAAAGAAAAGAGATCAAAGGAATGGAAATAAGAAAATAAGTAGGATGACAGTTGTTGCAGTTGATGGTGATGTTGTCATTATTTGTAACGAAACTTGTATAAGTACATCTTTTCAACAAACTGAGTTGACTATTGATTTTGGAGTTTTATATCCATTACTCTGTACAAAGACATGTTTACATCTTACACCGACGGTAGCTTTGACAAAGTCAAAATGGCCAAACACGATGTAACAGAAGTCATTGATGTTAGACATCATCTTAAATATTGATAAATCATCTTGAATACCGATATAGGGTGTCAACTCATTCTCAAAGATACCAGACACGTTCCCGATATCAAACTCAATATTATTTCCACCGGAAAGCTCGATGATTATGGCTACAGTAATCACTTTGGTGAAGAAGAGTGAAAGCTATCCGAAGCATCTTTTATTGTTGCAAAGGGTAAAAATCAAGACTCATTTTACCTAATGCAAGCAAAATTGTCCAATGAAGACGTAAATGCAGTCGTGAATAATTCATCCATTGAGTTGTGGTATAAGAGGCTTAGACATTTGAGCTAAAAAGGCTTGCAACTTTTGGTGAAGAAGAAATTGATCCCTAATATGACTGGTATGCCGCTACAAACCTGTGTTCACTATTTAGGTGGCAAACAACACAGAGTTGAGTCTAAAAGTTTCTATCCCTCCAGAAAATCTCATCTACCGAATTTGGTGCATAACGATTTATGCTACATGAAAGATCGAACTCTGAGTGGTGCATTGTACTTTGTGACATTTATTGATAATTTCTCTAAAAAAGTTTGAAGCTTTGCTTTGAAAACTAAAGACCAAGTCATAGGGGTCATTAAGCATTCTCATGTAGTAGTTGAAAGAGATATTGGATGCAAGCAGGAGGTTGTTTTTGTAGATAATGGTGGAGAATCTCAGGATCCATTTGAGCAATAATGTAATGATCATGGTATCAGACTTGAGAAAATCATCCCAAAAACTCTTCAACACAATGGTGTAGTAGAGAGGATGAACAAGACAATTTGTGAAAGAATCAAGTGCATGCTTTCACATGCTAAATCGCCTAAATCCTTTTGGGGTGAAACAATGAAGATTGCAGTTGATGTTATCAACCTTTCTTCATCAACTTCTTTGGATGATGACATTTCAGATAGAGCTTGGTTAGGGAAAGACCTTTCCTACAAATACTTGAGAGTGTTTGGCTGCAAAACCTATGTACATGTTCCAAAAGATGAAAGATCCAAATTTGATAACAAAACCAAACCATGCATTATCTTGGGTTATGGCCATAAAGAGTTTGGTTACAGATTGTAGGACTTAATTGATAGGAAAGTTATCAAAAGCAGAGATGTGTTCCTGGAGGAACAAATAGGCCATGACACAAAACGATCTGAAGAGACGAGGTCTTCTCAAGAAGTTCCTATTGATGATGATCCAATTCCTTTAACGATGGTTCAGAGTCGATGGGAAGATAGACAGAATGATACAACTGATGATATGATAGTTGGTCATCAATTACCACCTACACAGGGTGATAATATCCCTCTAATAACAACACCAGTTAGAAGGTCAACTAGACAAAGGCAATTAGAGCCACCAAGAATTTTTGGCTCTCTCACGAAAAGTACATTGAAAAAGTTCTTAAGAGATTCAACATAAGCAACTCAAAGGCAATTAGCACTCCACTTCTAGGTCACTTTAAGCTCAGCTCCACATAGTGCCCCTACAAGTAAGAAAGATAAAGAAGAGATGCTGAAGGTACTATATGCTTGTGTGGTTGGCAGTTTGATGTATGCTATGGTACGTACGAGACTAGATATTGCTCACGCAGTTAGTATGGTCAGCCGATTTCTTTCCAACCTCAAGAAAGATCGCTATGGTCCAATGAAATGGATATTGAGGTATCTGGGTGGTACTTCCTGAATATGTTTGAAATTTGGTAATGGCCAGACTGTGTTAGATGGATACACAGATGCAGATATGGCTGGCAATGTTGATTCTATAAAATCCACTTTTGGATATCTGATAAGATTTGTAGGGGGAGTTATCTCTTGGCATTCGAAACATCAAAAATGTATGGAATTATCCACAACCGAAACAAAGTACATTGTTGTGACTGAAGCTTGGAAAGAGATGTGGTTAAAAAAGTTTCTATAGGAATTAGACTTGGAGCAAGAATGGTGCGTTCTTTATTGTGATAGTCAAAGTGCTATTGACTTGAGTAAAAATTATACTTTTCACTCAAGATCAAAAGATATTGATGTGACATGTCACTGGATTCGTGATGTGCTTGATGAGAAATTGATGCAACTTGATAAAGTTCACACAGACGAGAATTGGGCAGATATGCTCACCAAATCTTTACCAAAAGATAATTTTGATGTATGCAGAGCTAAGATAGGTTTGACTGAGCCCCTAAATGAGTTGGAGAGGAAGAATTGTTTAGATAAATCCACTTGCATGTGGTGGCCATTGGAAAATCAAAAATGGTTGCTTCATCATTTCAGCCCACTATAAATTAATTGAGCAACAACTAAGGCGTTGCTTCGTTAATGAGAATTTAGCCATTTCAATTTGTGTATGCTTGGCACTAAATTTGTAGCCGCAATTGTAAGATTTTGTCTTGAGAATTTGGCCTATAAATACATAAGAATTGGCAGTGGAACAATTCAGTGCAAACCTGGGCATAAGAAAAATAGAGAGAGCAAGAGCGAGAGTTCTCAAAAATAAAAAGAGAGAAAATAGCTTGTTTTGAGAGAAGAAAAAATGAGAAAAATTAGAGTGATTTTTCTATCTCTCTTAAAATAGTATTCCTATTTTCTTTGTCATTTAAAGTTGAAAACTTGAGGATTTTGTAATCCAAGAGATAAATTATCTTGGGAAATATTTTCGTGTAGCCCCTATTTGTTTTAAGGATGAAATTTCTAAGCCTACTATCAAAATAGTGGAGGAATTTGACCATACAAGGTCCCGCGATTGTTTCCGATTTGGATTTTCTACGTAAAAATTTTATTCTCTTGCACCCCATTTTAGAATTCTTAGCTTGGTATCCATTTGTTAGTTCAATATTGGGAAATACTATGGTACCGGTATCCTTTATTTTTGTACTCTTTCCCAACAATCAATACTCAATCAATTGTGTCCTTATGAGTGAAAGAAAAGTGCTAGTATAAATACCAACAATAACTAGAATAGATTAAATGGGAGAGAGGGTCCTCATGTCGAATTCAACGACTCATAGAAAAGAAACAAAAATGGGCACCATCCACCAACACTGAAATATGAAGATGAAAAACATTGAAAATTAAATGTGCGGAATTCGAGAATCCAAATTCTTTTGGGAGAGTAACGAGTATTGAACTTGCTCATAAGCTTTGGCCACTCTATAGCCAGCATCTTGCCCCGTTAATTTGTTTGCATAGATGCACATGCTTGTAGACTATAGAGAAATCATTCTTATTATAGTGTATTCTCTTGAAAATGAAACAAATATTTTATATTCCATTGCAGTGGTGGTGGTAATTGGGCGGGTTCGGTTGGCTTATATTGGATTGAGTTGGATTGGAAAGGGTTGAAGGTGGGTTGAAAATAGGTTAAAGATGGGTTGCAAATGAGTTTGAAATGGTTCGTAATGGGTTCAATGCATCATTCTTATGTGTTTAATCAAAGCCAACAAAAATAATAAAATTATGGGTGAATTACAGTGACCACCCCTGTAGTTATGCGATATTATGAAAAACCCCCTACTTTTTTGAAATTACTAAAAACCCCTTGAGGTTATGCATCATTTTGCTTAAATAGTACGGACTGAGTGAAATGACATTAGTACCCTTAATTTTTTTTTAAAAAAAAAATATGAATTAAGGGATATTTTTAAATTCCTAATTTGTCCTTCCCTCAAAAATACCCATGTTGTCTCGATTGTTCACAACACAAAAGAAAGAAACACATTGTCTGAGAGAGAAAAAACCCTAAACTCTAAGACCGACTCCTCAACTTTCACTGGGATTTTGGACGGTGAAATCATCTCTCTCGTTGGCGCTCTTGTAGACGAAGGAAGATCGGTAGTTGAGAAGATCGAGAAGGGGTTTTAAAGGGGAAACTGCAGCAGAAAAGGTATGTGATCGTCGTCATGCAATTCTTCAAAAATGTGGGTTAAACAAAAAAAAAATTTCAACTTTTGTGGGGAACGTTGAAGTATTTCATGGTTTTGACCCCAAATTTTTTCCCCCAAGTATTTGTACTTGATTTATTGTCGAGTATTGATGTCAATTTTTTTTTCAGTGGTAAAAACTTGAATATTATATTCTTACATTGTCTTTTTTGTATGTATTTGTTGATTATTTGTTGGTATTGAGTGAATGTGTGAAACCCCTAAAATCCAAACTAGGGGTTTGCATTGATTTTCAGTTTTTAGCTTTTGGAAAAGCAGACACTCATTTTCTCTCGCGGTTTCTTCTTCTGCCTGCCCCTCACATGTTCACCAAAAAGAAATTTTATCAGTGTGTGTGCGTGTGTAGGTGCGTGTGCTTTGAAAGTGATGAGTTTCACATTATATGATGTTTGGTGTGCTTTGATATATGGTTTTTTTTATGCTTTGAAAGTGTGCGCGTGTGTAGGTGCATGTTTTTTTTATCAGTTTGTGTGCGTGTGTAGATGCGTGTGCTTGATTCTTGCTGCAATATTAGTATAGGCTAAAAGGCCCTTTTATGCTTTGTGATGCTTAGGTTCTTTCCTTTTTCTTGTGTTAAATATGTTGTTTTTTTGTTTCTGTGTTTATTGTAGGAAATGGATGTTGAGGGTGATGTTTGTTGGGACAATTTCATAGGAGACAATAAGGGTGGGGGAGACAATGAGGGTTGGGAAGATAATATGGGTGGAGCAGATAGTGAGAGTGGAGGAGATAGTGAGGGTGGGGAAGAGAATGAGGATGGGGGAAACCATGAGGGTGGAGAAGACAAATAACTCACATTGCTTGTCAAACTATCAAAGTGATGAGCATTGTGAGTCTTTTAACTCGTTAGATGATGAGTTTCCTGATGATCCTCTAAAAGGTGAGCTAGAAGGTAAACAATGTGAGTACGTTGAAGTGGGTGGGGTGAAGAACATAAACTTTGAGGTGGGTCAAGTGTTTAGGAATGTGAGCAATGGTCTAGGCATGCTTTTGGTACACACATTAAAAATGATCATGTCACAAATAATATTTCTGAGTCTTTTAACAATTGGGTAGGGGATTTGAGGGCTAAACCCATTCTAACTTTGTTAGATGGCATAAGGGCCAACATGATGGATTTAATTCAATAAACACTTTGAATGCTCTTAGAGATGCAAGTAGGAGACATAAGTTGTTGGTTTTTGGGAAGGGCATTTATGAAGTAAAGGATGAGGGTGTCCCTCATATTGTTAATGTACATGTGAGATCATGTACTTGTGGTGTATGAGCACTTACAGGTATACCCTGTAAACATGCCATACCTGATATACACCATAGGAGACAAAACATAGAGGATTTTGTGCGTCCTACTTGGACAAAAGAAAGGTATATGAAGGCATATGATAGGATGATTCATCCTATCGCTGATCCAAGTTTCTGGCCAAAGGATATGGATGTTCACCCCAAGGTCCTCCATCCTCCATTGAGGAAAAGACTGCCTATTCACAAGTTCCAACCACTTCCAATAGTACAACTTCATTTTTTTTTTGATTTATGTTAGTATTTACAAATCCTATTACACTTATATTGATTCATTTCTATCAATTTGTAAACAATGGCCAAGCATAAAAAATTGTATCATCCTAAATGGGGTATAGATGTTAGAAAATGTAGTCGTAGGGTAGTTTGGGTGGCAAAAAACAAATTGTTGGGGGTATATAAGCGCACGGATGGGATTGCCTTACAACCAATATTGGTGGCATTCAACACGCAACAACGAGAGATACGATCCACAAAAATGTATGATAGGCCAACAGCTTCAACCCCTCCCCCCACTCAACAGCTTTGAAATGCTTTTTGGATGGCTTTTGGATTATTTTGGAACTTTTGTATATGTGTTATGAAATAACTTTGGACAATGGCGTACTTGTGTATATGGTTTTTTGGATAGCTTTTGGACAATTTGCGCATGTATTTCTATGAACAATTGCACACTGGTGCTATCATTTTGCACATGTATTTTGTGAACAATTTGTAATGGAAGATAAGCAAGTACTTAAAACTTGTGATATGAATTTTTGGGTTATCACTTAGTATGTTATTGTTCTTCATTTTTACATCTTTTTATCATAATTTACAAAATTAGTATAAAAAAGATCACGCAACTTATCATGCATGCATGCATGCCAAAATTCGTGCACAACAGTCTGTAACGGCTAGTATGAAAAAATACCTAAAATGTTACAACAAACCCTCTGTGGTATTAGTAAATTAGCAAAAACCCCCATAGGGGCATACCTGTCAATTTAACATTGCCAACATAACATTCCCACCACAAAGGGAATATTTTCAATAGTTCACTGTACCTACTAGTTGTAATTTTTTTATAACCCCAAGGGAGTTTTAGTAATTTTCAAAAAGTAGAGTATTTTTTGTAAAATCGCATAACCATGGAGGTGGTCAGTGTAATTTTACCTAAGTTTAATGACTTAAGTATCATATTACCATCATCCTTAAAATCGTGGAAAATACCGGTAATTTTAACTGAATTTCAATGGTCACAACAGTTCTTATTTTGAAATTAACAAGGAGTTATTGTCATACACAGTTATTAAATGATAAGTGGACCTACAAGCTCTGCGCCTTCAAAATAGTAGAAACAAAAATGAATCACTTTCCCTACGGAGGAATTGCAAAAATTTCGCTGCCGTCAGGTTTAAGAAAAACCAAAAAAATAAAAAAAAAAATTTAAAAATCTTGTCAATGGGTACATGAGCTATCAATGTCAATCCAAATTAATCCTGTTAAAACGTGCCAAAAAGATCACAAGTTCACCATAGCCCACAAAAGTTTTAACGAGTAACCAACAAGGGAATGAAAACCAAATAGTAAGCCAAACATCTATACACATCCACCTTTGAGGTCATACACCACAGAGGATAAAGAATCATTTGGTGAGCTATCAAAACCGTGTTTTTATGGTACACCAGCGCAAATTCCACACATCGCACATCGTCCGGTGTTCGCGCGTTATCCAGTTAACAGCTTCCACAATCTGGTTACAAAAATAACAAGAAATGATATATTCGCACGGTTGTTTACAAATTACAATAACCTTGCCACAAGTTGAATGTCGATTAGCTCAGTCCAAGAATGTCACCGGCAACAAACACTCTCTCTAGCTAGCCTCGGAGTGAAGCTCGAGGGACAGCTGGTAGACCTAGTTCATCCTCCTGTCAAAATAAATGTATAAGTAAATAGATAGAACACATTTATTGCGTAGAGGCAAACAAAACAAGCAGTGCAGTAGTAGCAACGAGGCTAATTCAGAAACGCCACACAAGAAAAAACATAAACATGAGGAGCATTTTGAAAACCTACAATGGCTCATATAAAGTAACATCAGTAACCTTGTATAGAAAATCAAAACAAAGCAGATGAAATGAAAAAATAGGAACTCTCAAATATCTCAGAAAAAAGAAAGTTGTTTCACTGTTTATTAGTTGTTCCTTCCATTCCAAGTACTTCTAATTATTCAAGACAGAAATAGCTAACTAAGCAAAGTTTTGAAACTCCAATCCTGTAATAAGTTCGAGAAAAGTTTTAATTTCTAGGAGAAAACTATTGCAACCATTATTTCTCATGGATTATTAAAGATATTCTCAGGAATAGGGGGAAAAAAAAGGAGATCAACTCAAGAGTTGGTGCCTCCAGAAATGCATAAATCAAGTTCTTCTGACTACACGGACCATATATTACCTGCACATTTGCTCTGCCGGCTGGCATTGGAGCATGCCCACTTGGTGCTGATGGCAAGTTAAGTTCAGCGTCCAAATCAGGCTCCTTATCAGGTTGAAGATAGGAAGGCACTCCGTCACTTTCAGTTTCAAACCCCATGTCTGCTTCCAAAGCATCAAGCTCTGCATAACAGAAAGATAAATTTTTCAACAAGAAAAGCATAAGGAACCATGATAGAATTAGGAGCTGACTCTGAATTTAGCAACTCATTTTCTGTAACTAGACGGTTGACAGCATCAATAAAAGGGAAAAGCTGTTGGATCCCCATAATCTTATATAAATACACTAGAAGTACACTTCTAACAATATTTTCCCATCCAACACAAAGCATCATAAAGAATTAACATGCTTCCTTGTAATGTCTGGAGGCATTTTGATCAATATTGGGAGTTGGGAGTAAACTTACCACCAATGAGTTCGTCCTCATCAATGTCATCAGGTACGTTATAGCTTCTACCAAGAGACTCTTGGATTTCATTGCTCACATCCATAAGGTCCATCATCTCATCTTGTAAGTTCTACAAACATCAAAATCCATCGGTCAATATATCAAAAGTATCTAACAAATATCCTTAGCTATAAAAGAGAAAGATGTCCGAGATGAGATACAAACATCTATGTCTTGAATTTTCACAGTCTTCATCATTCCTTTAAGGTCTTTATTTGCCGACTTCAAGGCTGACATCTGGAAAGAATGTTGCAGAATTAGTTACAGACTAATTTGAGCAATAAGCAGCATCTGAGCTCTGAAATGCACCATCCAAGCAGGCATATCCAACCTTAAATGCATAGATAAAGCTACATGCAACTATGAGGTGATAAATGAGTCACGGGAAATCACAGAATAAAAGTTCCCTTCATCAACATCCTCCTACCTCTAAGGAGGTAGGCAGCAGGTTCCAATCACACTACAGAATAACCATCCCATCACAAATTTTTACTTTGCCCTGTGGGCACTGGGCACCTACCAAGCAGAGACATATTTTATTGTGAATCTTATGAACCCAAATTAGCAAAACTTAACAAGAATAGCACAAATCTTGTTATAAGCATGTTATTGAGAAGCCCAAGAATATTTCACATTACGCAAGACCATAGTCAAAGATGAGGTACAAAAACTTGGGGGCGGGGGCGGGGGCGGGGGCGGGTGGGTTGGGGGACGAGAGAGTGATATTCACTTCATATTACATTTCAACCAAACAAATGTTCCAAGCCACAGAATCAACCAACAATCTGTTTTTAGCTTTTACACAGCCAAACTGTTTTTAGCTTTTACGCAGCATTCGACTGTGGAAAGAAAATAGAGAGTAAAGAAAATGGATGGATTTTAATTTTCCATGGGTATATTTGGTTGAAAGGAAAATAGATGGAAGGAAAATGGGAATCTACATATTTTCTCTTGTTTGTTTGAATGGAAAAGTGGAAGGAAAGAAAATGATTTCTATACTAAATGACAATTATATTCTTATATCATTATAAATCATAATTATGTTGTGAATTCATGTATTAAAATAAATAAATATAATGAAATATTTGTTTACATTGTGTCAAATGACAACTACAATCTTATATAATTATAAATATAATTAAGTCATAAATATAATTATGTCATAGATAATTTAATGAAAATAAAATAAATAAATATGTGAAATATATTTTTAACATATTATACAAATGAACACGTTATATTTATTGTTTAAAAAATGCAAGGATCCATACTAGTAGAAGATGCAATATTATTTACACACCTAGTTATACATATGGGCAATTTTGGAAATTTTATTTTAGAGAGATCCTTGCATTATTTCTCTCCTTTTCCGTCCGAGTTTGGGTGGAAAAAAAATCAATGGGCCCCATGCTTATTTTGCCATCCTCAATTTCTTTCCTTCCCTTTTCCTCCCCCAACCAAACAAGGGAAAGTATACTTTTTCGTTCTAATTTCCTTCCTTTCCCTCCCCTTCCTCCCATTTTCCACCCTACCAAACGAAGCCTTAAAGAAGCTCATAATATGACAAACTTAAGCTTCTTATCCATTTCTGGTCAACAACATAAAATTCAACCTGTTAATTCTTCTAATATCATCACCCAAACCAAAAGAAAGAAAAGAAGAAAAGAAAGACAGACAGAAAGAAAGAAAGAAAGCTGCAACAGACTCATCTCAAAGTAGAAACACATGGAAGCTCTCAAAACATACTGTTTGCTGAGCATCTTTGATTCCCTCAGCAGCAAATGCAACTTGATCCAGGTTGAATGTCTGATTGTAGAGCATATCACGCTGACCTTCATACCTGTCCAATTGAAGAAAATTGAGGCACAAATGACTGGAGACATTTGAATATCCATGTTTTGGGCATTTACAGAATAGGTTAAGTGCATCATTAATTGGACACAAATTTTAGTGAAGGCACATGGATAACTGAAACTTAAAAACACTACCCCCAATAAGATGATGAATATCTTGATTTTCTTATGGGAGTAAAAATTCTCAATCATTAACAGGTGGAAAGTGCATGTACTGGAAGGCATTCCACATACAACAAGCCCAACAAAACTAACTGCTAATTGACTAACAGAAGAATAACTATATATCTCCCCTTAGTGGAAAACGTCAAATTTATCTCATCAACAATAATCACAAGAAACATAATATGCAACTTTGCCTACTAGAACAAATGAGGACTTAAAGAAATATTTCAACATCCATCAACTAAAAAAGACCATCCCACTTGTTAGCAAAGGTGAACATCTGATGGAGGTGATAGTCAACATATGATGATGAAATAGGTATACCGTATCTGGCCTATTGAACAGGTATGGTGCATGTTAAGCGTAAAATATGGTGCTATGAGTGTTTTTGGTAGGCATGTTGATACATAGTGTATTTATTATATGTATCAACCCTGGCCAGTAATTGGAAGAAAAGAAAATGATGAACCAAATTATACAAACCATAAAGTTTTTACACAATTAATTAATTGTAAAAGTACAAGTTGATGAAAGAATTGGAAATTCAACACTTTAGTAGATGAAATAACTTCATATGTTCCTCAAATGAAAGGACCACCTAGAAAAATCATAATCTCTCTCTCTCTCTCTTTCCAGGTTTTTTCTACAGTTAATCACTACCTATAGATGTCCCTACTCCTCCGGTTGACTGTCTCAAAAGTTCATGAACTGTTAAATCATGAAAACATTTGACACAGTGCTTAACTGTAAACATGCATATGCTGGTGAGTTTATTAATTTGTTTAGAAACTGTTTTGATACTATTTTATCATCACAGCTAAAATCAGCCTAAAAAAGTAGATCATGAGTCCCATTTATATTTTGGTATTTTTCCACATATTTCCTATATATACCTAAAATTTAGAATATGCAATCTTTTGTATGACATTTATCACATCATGTTTCAAATAGAAGCTGGCAGCATTTCTACTAGACACCCATAACCCCGGCAAATGGTATGCTAAAGCTTTCAAATCATAAACTCATCTCTTTCCCTGAGGAAGATCTAGAAAAAAAAAATATATGCAAGTATAAACATTGCAGCTTTAAGCAGACAAGGCCTCCTCGAACAATATACAGTTCTGGCCACCTAGACAATCCACAAAAAACAACTCAATTGTAGCGTTATTATATATAATTCCATAAGACAACAGTATAAGAAATTTAGGTTACCTCAGTAGCATGACATACTAAGTCCTACTCAGTAATTCTAACCTAGAGCTATTTATTATAGTGATCCCTCACTTATCAACTTTAAGATGTTTTTACTAAGAATTTTAGTGTGAAACAACACTCGTGAAGACCATGGGTCATATTTTTGCCATACTCATGAGAAATATACAACACTGCAACCTCTTAATTGTTGATATAAAACATTATGTCAATCACCTCCACAAACTAGCACAGAGGGGCCTATTTTATTATGTTGACAACTGAGTTGATGCTTACATTTCGACACATTAAAAAAGCAACTCTTCAGAACGTATAAAGCAAAACTGATGAAACCTAGCATCCCTAGTCAATCTGCTACAAGAACTCCCCTACTCAAGCCAGCTGGGAAATGAAGATCATCGATTCAGCCATTAACAAGAAATGAACTTCTAATAAGTTACCAAAATGTATATACAGCATCAACGGTGGCTAAGAACTGACAACAAAGATGATGCGGCTTACATTCTTTTTTGCTTAAGAACCCTCATGGCTCTAGCTTTGACAGCTTCTTGTGCCGGGCCTGGTCGGGTCTTCTTGATCTGCTCCTTATATCTCGCTAGTTCGGCATCAAGTTTCTTTATCTTCTCATCAACATTTTCACCTCTTTTATTTATCTGAAATATAAAAAGAATTGCATATATAGTTGAACAACTCAATTGAATAAACATAAATGCATCATGAACAAAAATAAACCATTAAAAAACCATGAAATTTGAAGAAGATAGAACCATAAACTAACCTACCACACTATTTTTCCAAGCATGTCAGCTAAGACAAATATTAACAGTTAAGGGATGACTAGAAGATCTATTGTGAGTGGTTGGAGAACCTCCGCTTACTTTATAGAAAGAGGAGGGAGAGGGGAAGCGGAGGAAAAGGACATGTGATACAGCAATTTCTCCAATGCAAATAATTCTATCCCTCCGAGAGTTACGCTCAAATTGGTAAAATTAGCAAAAGTACATGTCCTTCCCCCTTGACTGTATAAGACCTTACAATACAAAATAAGGGAGGGCTAATTCCTCTAGATACCTCTGTGCTAGCATACACATCATAGGATTCCTTAATCCCCTCCTTTAGCTGAGGTTTTGAATCCTTAATCCTTTCCCATCCCGCATCCCCTACCCTTTATGAAGCCAAAAGTAGAGTTAGACATTACATAAAAGACACCAGTTTTAGTTCCTTATCTCATAATGATAAACGAAATGAGTCTTTAAAGGCTTCTAGCAAAGTAATTTAAAAATTACCATCAAATAATGTGAATTAAACTTACTTGGAACATAGTACTAAATATGCAGGTTTCTTGGAATCATGCGTACCCTAGCACACTGTGCACATAAATGCACAAGTCAAATAAATACCAAGCCTAGTCAACAAAAGTTAATTAACGATCTCTTAGCTTTTATTGAGTTTCATTAAGTACCAATGAACCCCTAACAGGTATCCCCATTTGAAAAACACCCCTATTTTTTAAGCTCGCCAACCTATAAAAATGCCTGACGCTGTATCATAATTTCACAAATGTTCATTCTTCCTATCATCTCATCAGAGATTTTTCTTTATCCAATATCTAAACAAAAATAACCCAAATCCTATTTTTTTCACAGCAACAGCGCTGGAAAGAGCCTATAATGCTACCACCACAAATATATGAAGTAAAGTCCTGTAAAACTGCATATATCCGCACACAACAAAATCAGTCCACAAAAAGTAAGACACCAACGCCATGAACAAAAGCAAAAGCGGATGACGAACTAATCCAATTACGAAATATTAAAAAAAAAAAAAAACAAAAAACAACCTCCACAACACTAAATCACAAATTATGATACAATAGAAACATGAAAACTGCAATGAGTCGAATTACAAACCCGATCAGAGGCATCTTGAACGGAGGGAGGGGGTTCTTTATCTTTCTTCACCCCGAAAACTCTCTTCATTGTCGCTAATTCCCAATATCTTTGGCAATCGGAATTAGGGTTTCGAAAATTGATCCAAGACTTGTAGATATACGTACAAGATTTGCCGGAAGCAAGATTGAAATTCTTTGCGCGGAGAGAGAAATATACGATGCAAAATTGCAAACATTAATTTATTTAGGGGAAAAATATTTAGAAGGTTCACGGAAGATTCCTGGTAATTACTGCAATTTGATCGACGAGTTTCTCGGGGCAGGCACGGTCACGCGCTCAGCACGTGATAGATTTTGGGCCTCTCATTTTCGGGCCGGGTTGGGATTAGGCCCAAATCGGTCAGCAGTTCTGTTGGCCCAATTAGGTTGTTTGAAGAACTATTTTAGGACTCCTGAGCTTGTGAGTATGAGGTTGTCCATGTAAATGATGCGTTAATCGAACACCTAAAAATTCGTATTTTACTTGAAAATTGATATTGTGTATTTTTTTAAGATGTGTAATTTTTATTTTTTTTTTTTTGAGATGCGTGACTAAGATGGACTATTGACTTAAGGGTTGAGTATTTGTAAAAAAGTATTAGCATTGTATTGAATTAAATCCGTAGGATTTTTGAGGATTAAAGAGACAAAAATAGATTCAAAGTAAGAGTAAAAGTTGGGAGAATTAGAGTATGGAGGGTTTAGAATGGTGAATATTAGGTGTATTTACGTTAAGCACCAAGTACCCTAATGGCCGTTAAGATTTTGGTGGAGGTTCGTTGGGACATGTGGGCCTTTTAAGTCGTGACACATGCCCGAATAGGGAATAAACATCTTATTTTATCTAAAGTTTGTGTTTTTGTATTCGTATCATATCGAGTTTGTATTTTCATATCTGTGTCTGTATTATATAGATCATGACTGATTTTTGACAAGTTTGTTATGATTCTTTGGAGTGTTCTAAATCCATTAGAAAGACGATACATCAATATGTAAATGTGATTTTATGGCTTCTATACCAATCGGATGTGATGATACTAGATTATGAGAATTACGTCATATGCTTCTGTATTATTTGATGTTGGCTATAATAGTTAGGTTATTTTTGTATCTTTTGTATAATGCTACAATCATGCGTGATTTGTTTATCGAGATTTGACTATTTTGATATTTGATGTTGTTAAGAATAAACCCTTCCAATATGGTCAAGAAAACCTTGAAATGATTTGCTAGATTTGACGAAGACAATAAATGTCCAAATATTCTGACTTTGCATGCTTTTAATTGGGTCATGCAAGACCTGAATTTTAGTTGACATTTGAGTCCACATACTAGACTGTCATTGTGCAATATAGATAGTAGATGCCCTCAATCTTTTACTTTTTAATGATAAATTTGGAGTGCGTATTCAGGCAATCATTAATCCAAATGCTTTTTAATTCTCACAAAAGTAAATATCGTATTTTAATTTTTCTAAATGGTATCTGTACTTGTTCGCGTGTGATCTATCAAATCACTTTTATTTAATCTTTATCCGCACACCATTATTATATCTATCGAATCACCATAAATTATTTCAAAATCATAAATATTGCATATATATATATATATATATACATTAAAAAGCACATCTTTAACGCTTAAAAAATAAATTACGAATCTAGATTGAGTCGAGTCGACTTACGAGTTTTCTAAACCAATTCAATTGAAGCTTGAGTTCGAGCTACTATACGAGTCGAACTCGGGCTTATTCATCATTTGCCGCTCATGAGCTTTAATTTCTTTAATATTATTTTTTATATTATATATATGTGCAAATATTATATAATATTAAGTAAATTTATATTGTTTGCAAATATGTATACCGATATTAAATTAGTATTCAATAGTAACAACATATTTTGTAACAATCAAGATTGTTGGTATTGTATGTTTCTCATTTCACGTCCTATACTCCAATTTTCATGTTATTGTCTAAAAAATATAATAAATAAAATCTTGATCAAATAAACGAGCCTGAGCATGAACTTAGGCTCGTTTAAAATCAAACTTCAGCTCAAGTTCAAGCTTAAATAATTTACTTCATGCTCAAGCTGAAACTCGAGCAAATCATAGCAAGCTCAAGCTCAAGCTCATTATGATTTGCTTGAGCTCGAGTGCAGGACTTTAAAAAGAGTCGATGTCGATTCACTTACAACTCTCTCACAAATGAAGTATATTTTCATGTACATACCCCAAAATCAATATTTTCACCCCAAAAAGCCCTAGCATTTAGTCATTCATAGTACCATCACAAACTGAATATATTTTCATTTCCGTACCCCAAAATAAATATTTTCACCCAAACAACCCGAACATTTATTGATTCTCACAAGAAAACCAATTCTAACATAACCGAAACCTGAAGATACAGAAAATGAAGAAAGCAACTGCAAATATAACCAAACATGCAAATTAAAAACACAAAGCAAAAGGCTTTTTAAGGCTATTCAACTAGATTTTAGACCAAGCTGCTTCCTCGTCTTCCCCACGAACAAGTCCCCGGATTTTATGATGCCAGGAATGCGTCCAGACAAAGTTAAACAATTAATCTGCGCCACTGCTTCTCTTCTGCCAAGTGAAACAAGCGCCATTGGTGAAGCCGGCTTGTAATTAGACAGCTTCCTCTCACTTTCTCCTCTAATTAACACTTTCAAGTTCTTAGCAGCCAATGACGCATGTGCCTGAGCCAAATATCCTTGTTTGAGTTCCTACACACATACAACCCATTCGGATAATCAACATAAGTCAATCTAGAAAGAAAAAAGGAAAAAAGTGTAATTAAATGTAAAATAAAAAAAAACAAAGCCACAACTTCATCTCAAATACCATGCTACACCTTCCATTGACCTCATATGAAAATACAATAACTATAATCTCATGCATGGATTCAAGCTTTTTAAGTATATTGAAGTATTGATTTTGACAGGATCAAAGGTTGCAAACGAATCAAGTAGAGCTAAGAATGGCCTTTTTCTCAGGGTTGAGCTCTCAAGCTTGACAAGGAGAGGAATATGGGGCTCAAGATAGGCTCAACTCAACTCATTTGGCTCAAACTTGTCTTCAAGTTAAAAGCTCGAGCTCAACAAGCTTCACTAATTAATATATTATATAAAATTATATTCATAAATAACATGAGAAAATGACTTGCCAGCCTAAGAACATTTGGATTGAGATCAAACTTTTGCACTTGAAGCCAAACAGTTGTGAGCCAACTCTCATTAAGTTTGCAAGTCGGCTCAATTTATTTGCATCCTAGTCTAGATGCCAAGGCCAGGTCGAATGAAGGTTATGTACGAAATTTTCCTCGCCTTTTTGAAAAATTTTATTCCCATCAAAATGGTTTTGTAAAGTTTATATCAATGAACTTAATTCTTCTCAACTATGGTTATGATTTCATATTATGTTTCAAGTAATTCATAATAGTAGGACAAAATGCTCGATGAAAAGTCAATTACTTACATGTAGTTTATTTTGAAGTTTTAATCTCTCCATGGTTGGAGCCAAATAAAGAATATGCAACAAAGAAGATGAACTTACAGGAATATCAGTTATATCTCCAATAGCGAAGATGTTATCGTGACCTTTGACCCGTAATTTTGTGTCAACCATTAGCCTCCCATTAACATCTAAACTGTCCTTCAAAAAGGTCTCCTTCAGCCACGACGAACCAATTGGATTGCCGGTGCAGAGAAAATGGCAATCAGCTGTAATTGTCTCTCCACCCGATGTCTTGTAAATGCCATCTGATTCAGAATTCAACTTGACAGATTGACCCAAGATGACTTCAACTTTCTTTGAAGTCAACCAATCAAACGCCTTTTTTCCAGCCTTTTCTCCAATAAATTCCAGCAACCTTGACCCTCGATGCGCCAGCGCCACCTTCTTATCGGGGAAGTCAACAATGATTTCCCCAGCTAATTCTACTCCGGTGGGCCCCCCACCAACGATCAATATTGAATTTGAAGATTTTATCTTTTCTTGCTCTGGATTCAAGAACAATATGTTAGAAGACAGCAGAAGTCCAGCAGCAATTAGATTGTGTTATTAAAATTAAGAATTTTAAAGTGCAACGAATGAAGAACAAATATGATTGTGAAAAACATTCACTTTAGAAACTAGAATCCAACAATAATGATGTTTCAAGAATCTCAAATTTGATCATGAACTGCACAAGACACATGGACCTTTTAGTGAAACTGGACTCAGTTGGAACATAAGGTAAATGGACCAAGATTCCTCCCAATTTTCCAAATAAATAATATAAGTGTCTTAATACATAAAAAATCGTCAGAAGATGTGAATATAAATGTAATATATGCATATATTATTTATAAAAGTGTAAGTAAACACCATATGTGTGTGTGTGTGTGCACGCTCACTGTGTCTGTATTTTTTAGCAGGCTCATGCCGTTACCAGTTTAGAATTCTAAAAAGTGGCCCAAGCAAGAAGGGTTTGGGATGGGTCCCCAATCCCACAATTGATTTCAGATGGGGCATCTAAATTAAGCTCATAATCTATAGTGAAACTAAGAAGTTAATGTGACATGAAAATGGGCTAAGTAGTCCACTAGTATATTTCTTACCTGCTTGGTAGCGACGAAGCTTCTCAGCTTTGGTATATGCACCGTCACCTACATGACCGGTGGCAATGAAAAGATAATCGTACTCAATTTGATGGCCTTTTGCAGTCACAACTTCATTTTTAGTGATGTTAGCTGCAGCAGATGTAACAACACGGGCATTAGGAAGATAGTCCGAGTGATTGATCACTGTTCTTTCTGCAAATGATGGTTCCACCATTGATCTCAAGCTCGTCCAAGGGATCTCAAAATATTCCTTTCTGCAATTGATTTCGATAATCAAAGAAAGAAATAAAACTCAGAGAGGTACCCAACTAACATTGAACTCATTCTTGTTAAACTAGCATATCATTTTTTTCATTTCCCCTAAATTAGCTAACAGCTCCCTCTAATTCATAGTTCAAAATATAATGAAATTCATAGAGATAAAATGTAATGACATTCATAAAATATTTAGATCACAACACTCACAATGCAGTGAGGAAATGAAAACTAAAGAGCACACAAATTCACCAATAAAAGTAACAAAAAAGAGAGAATTAAGCTCAATCCACAATTCCAATATCAGAAAAATATGAGCCCAGCAAATTTATCACAGGAAAAAAAAAATAATAATAAATGCGAACTTACGAATCAATAAGAGTAACATCCGCATAATCTTGCAGAGTCTTGGCAACAACAGAGCCGCCGACTCCGCCGCCAACCACCGCCACCCTCTTCTGCTCTCCGACCAATCCCGCCATTAAAATCTACAATCCCTTTACTCCTTTCCCCAAAATTACTACAAATTATTAACAAAACAAGACTAAGGAACTAGAATCAAACCCTTGTGTATCGCACAAATCAATGTATAGCTGTGAGTGAATCAAAATATTCGTATTACCCCTTTATAGACAGGCAGAGGAATCTTCGGGAAGCGAAAGAGGATGCCGAAGAGAAGAATGATTTGGGGACCATGTGAATAAATTATACAAAAGTATCTAAATCAAAATCTTGAATCGCCATGATTATGAATATATAAAAATTGTTGGAAAATCAAAAATGTTCTTTGCTAGATTGTGGTGGAGCTGCTCAAGGAGTGGAACCAGTAATTTTATGGAGGCCAGAACATCAGAAGTAGAAGGTTTTAAAAAATGAGATAAATAAGATTTAAAATAAAATAGATTTTGACCTCCAATTATTGACATATTATTGTCACAATGGAAATAAAATGGAGCAATTGCGTTATGATTACGTGGGGATGAGATGATCTTTGACCCTCCGTTATTGTTAGGGGTTGGGCGATTTAAGGGGGAAATTGTTGTTTGCACATTAGTGCATTCATACACCTAATTGTTGCATATATATATATATATACTAGTGCATCATAAATATCTTGCTCGAGTCCAAAATAAAAATAAAATATAATTTAATTGAATGATTAAATTTTAATAATATAAAATTAATTTTTTATTAAATTTCTATAGAAACTATACATATCTCTTTTAATAATAATTATTGTGTGTACTATCTTATTATTATTTATAATATATTGATCAAATTTATGATTAGTTAAAGAAAAAAAATTTAAAATAAAAATTATTTTCTTGATTAAGAAACAAAAAGAAAAATTTAATAAAGAAATTTTTGAAAGGAAAAATATGAGAGCAGAGAGATATGAGAATAGAAGGTTTAAAAAAAAAGGAAAAACACTCAACTGGGGAGAGGGGAAAGGAGAGGCCAATGTTTTAATAAAATATTAAAGGTGATATGGTATACGTCCTCTCACCTAAATATGTCAACACTTTGTCGGTCAGCAAAATTCACAAGCATGAGGCTCGATACCTTCGAGAAACTTAATATCATCTAGAGAGTGTTCATGTATAATAGGAAACCTTTGAGTGAAATTCATGATAGGAGGAATACCACTAAGCTTATCCCTCAATCGAGTCCATGGCCAAAAAGCCTCGAAGAGAGGCACTGATGGGCCTTTAAGGCTCCTGTCGGCTAAATAAACAGATCTGAAGAGCGTGGCTTTGTGATGCAAAGAAGCTTTTGAAGGCAAGTTCATCCCATCAAGGGCATGAGCCCTCCCAGTCACATGCCTTCAAATATGTCAACAAGATCCAGACGGGACTCTTAGCTGACAATCCAACTAGACGCTACACCTACCGCTACCAAACTTGTACCAGCCGCACATGGGATCGTCATATCAGTCCCAGGAACATTAAATGCTCTATAATAAAGACTATTTTTGGTATTAAATGCTCAAAATATGCATTAAACGTGAAATGAAGCCCCATTAATGAGAGTATGGCACAACCTCTTTTTTGGAGTCCAAAAAGTGACAAAAAATATGTTCACTTGCACTCCATGGGTCAAATCAACTGGCCAATCACCAGCAACCTCTCCAAAAAATTACAATATTACTATTCATCCTCTCCAAAAAATTCTACAGCTAACTTGAGCGTCGGAGAGCCTACACTGGGGCAAAATCGGCTAGTCTCACGTGCATTTCTCTCTCTTTGACAGGTAAGCTACCAGCATATTATCCAGAGTGTATCAAACTCCATGACGTGGTCAACCAAAAAGACCCCATATAATTTTGACGCTAGAGGAAGGGCCTTTAATCTTGTCTGAAATTGATCTTTTGTAGAGAAGAAGAATGGTAAGCACATGACGAACACATGCCTCTGGAGCCTTTTCGGGGAGAGAGAATCGTGATCCTCCGGAGGTTGCCCAGCGGGCGGGATGAGAGAATATCAACGTTATAGACAAAGGTAAAGGGCACATCGTCCCTTTGCCTCCAGCTAGACCCGGAGTTGGGTTTTCCAACACCCCTCCACCAACCACAACAGCAAAAACCTAGCAGATAGAGTAGACAGTCACTCTCCCCATCAGTCGAGTCCAGCAGTTGGTGGGGAGTATGATAATCAAACCCTAATCCATCTACTATTCGAAGGGGTGTCCCCATCACCTAATGAGATGAATGCCCCTACTATATCCTTGCAGAACAACCATTGCGCACCATCACAAAGCCATTTCCGAGTGAAAGATAGCTATAGGTGCACTCATGGAGAGGAGGTAGGAGCAGATGGTTGGGCAACCATGCCCCCTACCATGTCCAACACCAACGGTATTTATCCAAAAGAATCCAACAATTATCAAGTATTTAAAATAAATGAATTAAAATTTAATTCAGATAAAATAAAAAAATTAATATTTTATTTACAATATTTATCATTTACTTTAATAACAATTAAAAATTTAGATACAACATAAAATTTTAAAAAGTTTCTTGCCTTACTTATACCAAAATTAATATTGAAATCAAACATATGCTATTGTTATATATATATATATATATATATTTAAATATATTTATTTATCGATTTATGTTATAACAAATTTAATTTATTTTTATTAAATTATTTTTTATAAATTTTTTGAAAATATATACACAAAGATATCTATTTCCCGTGCCTTGGCACGGGGTTAAGTACTAGTTAAGTAAATAATCTTATACTCATGGTTTGAATGTGTATTATAAAATAGGAGAAACACCATATTGAAAGAGGAGATTTTATCGAGCTATTATTAGCTGCCCGATTACGAAAATATCAGTATATACCGCCAGCTTAAATCAACCCTCTTATGCCCCTCCGCCGGCTCAGTATGCCGCCGATGATGAAGACGACAACTCCGATGAGGATGACTGTGATTAGGATGGATTTTCATTTCAAATTATTTCGGATTTTATGTATGCTACAATATTCGACGGATTATGTTATTTATTTATATATTTGTATAAATTATTGGGATTTGTTACTATATGCTCGAGTTTTAATAGATATGATTTGTTATTTATTTATATATTCAGATTATGCGATTAGTATATATTTTAAATATTTTATTTTAATTGTGTTTATAACAGAGAAAAAATAAATAATTAAACTGATTTTTTAAAAAAAAATTAATTATTTTTGGTGAAAATTCCACCGAAAATTACAATTTTTTAAAAAAAATTAATTATTTTTGGTGGAAATTCCGCTGAAAAAATTAGTAATTGTTTTTAAAAAAAGTAAATTTTCGGCAAAATTTTGAAAATATTTTAAGTTTTAATTTTTAAATTTAAAAAGACTCCGCCGGTAATCTGCCAAAAAATGTTTCGGCAGAATTATTCCGCTAAAAAATGAAAAGCGACATGGGTTTTTTTCTGCGGATTTGGTCCATCGAAATTCTGCTGAAATTCATATTTTCCGCCGAAAATTCACCGAAATTTCTGCTAAAATTTCTATATTTTCTTTTAGTCTATGTTGTTGATCTGTTTTGCACTCGGGAAAGCATGCCATGAAAAGGACTAGGGCTCGACCACACGTGAATTTATAGAAAAGTATGGACCTTCATTTTTTAACTGGCAAGAAAAGTGAGAAACAAATGTTTATACTGTGATTTGCCGGCATAATTTCGACATCATGAATGATTTACCTGGCTTAATTACCAATTTGGTCCCACTAGATTGAGGTTTTTTCAATTTAATCCTGCGTTTTGTGACCTAACCAAATCAGTCCCAAAAAATTGGGAATTTGACGAGTTAAGCCCCAGTCACTACCTGCCGTTAGTGGGATGGACGGAAATCTCACGTGTGTCTCACGTGCCTATTAAATATAACTGCAGAACGGGAATTTGAGGCATGGAGGGCACGTGATACTTTCAATCCCCAATTTTCAGAAGATATGTGCCCTAAATCAAAAATCCATTGAACCCTATTAAATAAAATCGCAAAATTCTCTCTCTATACCACTCTGTAATCTAGTTCCTGTGGACGACGAGTGAAAGGGATGGGTCAAGGCAAGCATACATTAAGACCTGAGCATCTAGTTGAAGGCCCTAACCCAGATTATGGTAAGTGCCAATTTTTCTTTTTTTGTTTTCGTAATTTCTGGGGCATTTCCCCAAAAAATGTCAGGAAGACACTTTCTTGAGTTGTTTTTAGTGTTGGTGTGGGTTTGCTTTGTCGTTTTCGTAATTGTTGTAGGATGCTCTTTGGATTTAGTTAATGGGCGGCAGTGGACACTAGTGTGGTCCCTCCTTGACCAACGAGTTTTTGTTTTTTAACAATATATTTTTTTTTAATTTTTCATATATATATGTGTGTATGTGTGTTTATGTGTATTGAAAGCTTGCTATATTGTTTTGTAGGTAGTAAAGCTAATGGGCTGGTCTCTCTGAAGATTCATCATGGTGGATCATTCGAACACTACCCTGAAGCACATTATGTTGGGGGAAAGGTAATTGTATTCGACTATTTCAGTGTGAAAGATCTAAATATAGGTTACTTGGATGCCTTGGTTAGCAGTTTGGGGTATAGTGGTAGGAAGATGTGGTTCAAACTAGAAAAAAAGAAATGGAGGTTAATTCTATTTCAAACTGATTTTGTAACACTTCAAGATGGATACTTAAATGTGGGTAGAAAGAGGGAGGTGCATCTTTACCTAGATGCTATTTTGGATGAAGGGTTGACACAAACAGGTTCATCTAACCCTATTTGTACAATGGATAAAGGAAAAAAGATTTTGTATGATGATGATGGGGGCAGGGTAGACAAAGGGAAACAACTTGTGTGTAGTGATGATGAACTTGTTGATGGGGGTAGGGTTGATATGGAGGACCAAAATGTATGTAGTGATGATGATGAACTTGATGGGGTTAGGGCAGATGAGGGGGACCAAATACTGAATATTGGATCTGATGTTGAGGAGGAAAAACTTAGTGATGGTTTTTATGATTCAGATTATGTTTTTAATGAATATGACTTGAATGATAATAGTGATGGGACTGCGGATGATTTTTTTGATTTAGAACCTGAAGACATAAACCTTGATGTGGGTATAGATGATGTACCAATTAGGGGGGTTAATGATCACAATGGTGAGGATAGTGGTTGTAGTGAGTCAGATAATAATGAACAAGATATTGTTGAAAATGTTGATGATCTATATAGTGACATAGAATCAGGGGGTGAAGATGGGCCAAAGTATCCAGTTTTTAGGGAATCTGATGTGTATAATCCACACTTTGAGTTGGGGTTGATTTTCACTAGCAAGAAGCTATTCAAAAAAGCTATTAACTCTCTTGCCATTAAAAGCAAAAGGAACGTGAAAATTACAAAGAATGATAAAAGGAGGATTTATGCTAAATGCCCAGAAAATGGTTGTGAGTTTAGGATTCATGCACTAAAAAGAGATAAAGAGAATAGCTTCCAAGTTAGAGAGTATAATCCTGTTCATAAGTGTGGGGTTCAATTCCATGTCAAAAACATAACTTCAACTTGGATAGCTCAGAAATATGAGGATAAATTTAGGACTTGGGGTAAAAGAGATGCCATGGGATTTAAATATGAATTGGAGAAGGAACTCAATGTTAATGTCACTGTGGTTCAGGCATATAAGGCTAAGATGAAAGCCATGCAGAAAATTGAAGGCAAATCTGAGGAACAATATGATAAATTGTGGGACTATACAGCTGAAATTAGAAGAAGTAATCCTGGTTCTACTGTTATCATGTCAACTGTTGATTGTGATGATGCAATAGGGAGTAAAAAATTTGAAAAATTTTATGTATGCATTAATGCTCTAAAAAAGGGTTTCAAAAGTGGATGTAGACCAATTGTTGGGGTGGACGGATGCCACTTAAAGGGACCACATGGTGGTGTATTGTTGACTGCAGTCACAGTTGACCCCAACAATGGCATCTATCCACTTGCATATGCTGTTGTGAAAGGGGAGACAAGACAGACTTGGGAGTGGTTTTTGAAATTATTAAAGGAAGACTTGGAAATTGTGAGGGAGGATGTATTTACATTTATCTCTGACAAGCAAAAAGGGTTGGTGCCTGCATTTGAAAATGTACTCCCTGGAGTTGCTAACAGATTTTGCTTGAGACATTTGAATGGTAATTTCAAGAGTGCAGGTTTCAGAGGTGATGCATATAAAAATGCTCTCTGGAATGCAGCAACTGCCACAACTGGCCCTGAATATGAGTGGAGGATGCAAGAGATGCTGCAAATCAGTCCACAAGCTCATGAATGGTTTCAAGATAAGCCTCCCAGCCAATGGAGTAAAGCTTTCTTTGAAACCTTCCCCAAATGTGATATCTTATTGAATAACATATGTGAGACATTTAACTTTTGCATTCTTCAAGCTAGAGATAAACCTATCCTCACAATGTTGGAATGGATTAGACAATACTTGATGACAAGGCTGCAGGACTGGAGAGACAAAGCAAATAGAAAGTGGAGAGGGAGACTGTGCCCAAATATACAAATGATTGTGGAGAAAAACAAAGAGAAGGCTGGGAGTTGCATGCCATTCAAGTCTGATGACCATCACTATGAGATTGCATGCTTTGATGGTAACAGGTTTGTGGTTGATCTTGTTAACCACACTTGCACATGTAGGAAATGGCAATTAACAGGCATACCATGCATTCATGGTATGCGTGCAATTGCTTGTCAAAAATGGGATCCAGAGGACTTTGTACATGAGTACTACCATGTAAGCACTTTTTTAAAAGTGTATGAGCATGCAATAGGACCCATAAATGGTCCTGCATTATGGGCTAAAACAGGGTTCATACCCCCATGTCCACCCAATCTTGGGAGGAAAGTTGGTAAACCCCAAAAAGCAAGAAGACTTGAACCTGATGAAGTCCCAATCAAAAGAAAGAAGGGTCAAAGAAGACAAATCAGATTGCAGAGACAACCTTACAAAGTGAAATGTACATTTTGTGGTGACAGTGGGCACAACAAGAAAGGGTGTAAACTTAGGAAAGAGGCTGATGAGTTTGTCTCTAGTATGTTGGCTGAAGAAGCAAGTGAAGAACAAACCAACAATGTACAAAATGCAGTTGTCCCCACAACAAAGCTATCTGTAAGTATTTTTTTCTTTTCCAGTTTATGCACTTATTTTTAGTTTCAAATTAATTTTGTTCAAATGTTTGGAATTTTTAGACAAGGAAGAGGCTCTTTACAGAAGCAGGTCCAAGCACTGCATCCACAAAGGGCAAAAAGGCTAAATGTGGTATTTCAATTTCTCAACTTGCTCCAAGGCCAACATCCCTTCTTGTGCCAACACAGCCAAGTTGTGCTACTACACAACAAAGTCAGATTAGTTTGCCCTTGTTCAAGAAGGATGGAAGGAACTATGTCACACGTTCCAAGCTCACAGCTGCACTTGCTTCAATTCAAGACAACAATACGAAAACAAAAAAACAAGGAGCTAAGAAGAAGTGAAGTGTGGATTGAGAGATTAATTTCTGAATATGTATTTTGATGACCAGAACAATGTCATGTGATTAACTAGTAGGATAGGGTATGATGGTGTAAACCATCCTTTTGACATGCTTATGTTGGTGCAATGTGGATGTTGCCCTGTTTTGTGAATTGGTTTACACACTCATTCTCTATAATGTAAATGACAAACAAGATTCATCACTTTAATGTTGTTTGTTGTAAGTCAGAAAAAAATGCAACTTTGGTATAATATGTCGTTACTTTTTCTTTTCTTGATGTGCAGATTCATTTTGTCAACTTGTTCATGTGCCACATACATCATACATTTGAACCAATTCAAAATGTGAGACCAAATTCCCAATTCTGTAACTCATTAAAACAGAAAAATATGTTCATTAATACAAGGTGGATTACAAGTATAGCCACATAAAACACAACAACAACAAACCCACCTCATGCTAGAGCTAGAAACACCATAGCTTCAAAATACAGATTACTACAACGTCACCTAAATACATATATATTTTACTTCCATATAATAATGACAACAGCCACAATCACCATAGCAAGGAGGATTTTGTTCTTCCTACGCAGCTTCACCTCCTCATCTCTCATCCTATTCACTCTTCGAAGAAGGCCCGGGATTATGGCTCGTGCTCTATCACACATGGGGGGGTCGACCCATTCGAAGAATCGGCACCCACCATTCCTATTCTCGCAAGCAACGAACCTTCGTCCAGGATTCTCGTTGGTCCATGACGTCCACATCCGAGATAGATTCCCACAGTGGCAATTAACAGCGCCCATCTCCACCTCTGCCATGTTTTTTCCCTCAAGCTTTTGATGAAAATTATGAGAAAGAAAGTGTGGAATTATTGGGTCAAAGGGTGAGGCATTTGCTGGGTTTATTAGTCAAGGAATGTAGGAAAAAGGCGCCAGATTTTCCCTCCAACTCTCCTTCACGTGCACATCAGCTGAGGTAATGTCTCTTTTCTGTTTTTTAACAGCCACGTGAGATTTCCGTCCATCCCACTAACGGCAGGTAGTGACTGGGGCTTAACTCGTCAAATTCCCAATTTTTTGGGACTGATTTGGTTAGGTCACAAAACGCAGGATTAAATTGAAAAAACCTCAATCTAGTGGGACCAAATTGGTAATTAAGCCGATTTACCTCTTCCCGGACAGTACGAGTGGGTAAGAATATTAGGTGTTGAGAGCAGAAAGAATGGTATAGAAATCATGGTTTGCCGTAACAACCAATAGGAACGGAACAGAGGCTACCGTTTCAGTTCCGTTGCAACGTCGCGGCCGTTCCGCACATTTTAATGTCACGACCCATAATAAGTGTACCTCTGCTCTCTTTAGCGGAGAATCTCTCATTGCTTGTTCTTTTGTTCCGTTTTATGGTTAATTAAGTGCTAGTCCATTTCTTTTATTCCTTTTCATTCAACAATCAGGTTCGACCATATCTTGTTCACCAATTTTTCGACCGTTTCGAGTGTCACAACGTTCCGTTCCGACCGTTCCATTGCTGCAACGATGCAAAAACACGATGGAACAGGCATTATAACGCCATGATAAGAATAAGTAAAGACCAAAATTTCGTTAATTAACACTTGACCAAAGGACTTGAATACATACACATGTAAGTATGTTATTACTACAAGTTGTAAAATACAAATAAACTAATTTTGATAATGATACTAATTTATTTATATTAAAGGATATTTTGAAAAGGCTAGCTGAGTCGGATTTTCATAAAAGTATAGATATAAATTGAATTGGCTTAATTTGTATGAAAAATATTACATTTATTAGCTTAAGGTGTGAATAAGGTATATAATAATTGAGAAGTCAAATATATTTAACCCTAAGATGAATTAGGTTTTATTTAAAATTTATGTTTAATTATAGAATAATTATTAAGTCGTTATTGAGGTTTAAATAATTAATATTAATAAAGTAGATATGTCCCGTGATATTTTTAATAATGGACTAAATTGTAATTTATTTAATTAAACATTATGGAAAAAATTAACTAATGTATTCTATAAGGCAAAATACTATTTGTTATACTTTTTTTCTTTCATAAGACTCATGTGCTCTCCAGTTTAATTGATTTCGAGTGCATCAACCAATTCAAAAGGAGCATAGAAATTCTGCATATTTATCTTCTCAAATATCTTAACTATGCTAAATTGAACGATCAATAAAATTTAAGTTGGAGTCTTTTAGTATATTAAGGGTTTTCAGTATTTGTATTTCTTTGGATGAAATTTAAAAAATTCAAATTTGAATCCCATAAGTTTGTTTCTCAAATTCAAATATGATAAGCTTATTTATAAGATTTTTTTGAAGTATTTGAATTTGATCCGAATTTAATACCATTGAATTTTTTTCCTATCAAAATGGTAGGAGTGGAAGCGAGCGCTCTACCATCTGAGCTACAGCTCCATCAGTGATTGGTACTTGGTTTATTCTTTTGACAACATTTTAATACAACAAACGTGAGGTCAAAAAATTGAATTGCTTTCTAAATTGAAGCAACAAGATTTAGACAAGCTATAAAACGAATTCATATAAATCACGGTCGAATAGATGTGTCATAAAATGAATTGATATAAATCGAGGTAGAATAGACAGGCCATAAAACAAATTTGAACTAAACCTGTAAATGAATCGAACTTGGACGAAATTTAAAAAATTCAAATTCGAATCCAATAAGTTTATTTCTTGGATTCGTAAATGATGATAAGATTATTTATAAGATTTTTTTGAAGTATTTGAATCTGATCCTAATTTATTAATACTGAATTTGATTCCTATGAAAATAGTAGGAGTGGAGATGCGGGGTATCCATCCCCGTACCTCTTGCATGCTAAGCGAGCACTCTACCATTTAAGTTACATCCCAATCAATGATTACTACTTAGTTTATGCTCTTGACAACGGTTTAGTATAGCAAACGTGAGCTGAAAAAATTGAATTGCTTTCTAAATTCAAGCAACAAGATTTAGATGGGCCGTAAAATGAATTTGAACTAGGCCTGTAAATGAATCGAATTTGGACTAAATTTGAAAGATTCTAATTCGAATCCAATAAGTTTATTTCGCAAATTTGAATATGGTAAGCTTATTTATAAGATTTTTTGAAGTATTTGAATTGGTCCGGATTTATTACCATTGAATTTGTTTCATATGGAAATGGTAGGAGTGGAGATGCGGGGTATCGATCCCCATACCTGTCGCATGCAAAGCGAGCGCTCTACCATCTGAGCTACATCTCCATCAATGATTGGCACTTTGGTTATGCTTTTGACAACGTTTTAGTATAGCAAACGTGAGCTGAAAAAATTGAACTGCTTTCTAATTGAAGCAACAAGATTTAGACAGGCCACCAAACAAATTCATATAAAACACGGTCGAATGGATGGGCCATAAAACAATTTGAACTAAGCCTGTAAATGAATCGAATTTTGACAAAATTTGAAAGATTCTAATTTGAATCCAACAAGTTTATTTGTCATATTCGAATATGATAAGCTTATTTTTAAGATTTTTTTGACGTATCTGAATTTATTACCACATAATTTGATCCATATGAAAATGGTAGACATGAAGATGCGGGGTATCGATCCCCGTACCTCTCGCATGCTAAGCGAGCGCTCCACCACCTAAGCTACATCCCCATTAGTGATTACTACTTAGTTTATGCTCTTGATAATGTTTTAATATAGCAAGCATGAGCTGAAAAAATTGAACTGCTTTCTAAATTTAAGCAACAAGATTTAGATAGGCCATAAAATGAATTTGAACCAGGCCTGTAAATGAATCGAATTTGGACAAAATTTGAAAAATTTAAAATTGAATCCAATATGTTTATTTCTCAAATATGAATATGATAAGCTTATTTATAAGATTTTTTTGAAGTATTTGAATATGATCCGAATTTATCACCATTGAATTTGTTTCCTATGAAAATGGTAGGAATGGAGTTGTGGGGTATCGATCCCCGCACGTCTTGCGTGCAAAGAGAGTGCTCTACCACTTGAGCTACATCCCCTTCAGTGATTAGTTTTTAGTTTATGCTTTTGACAACATTTTAGTATAGCAAACGTGAGCTGAAAAAATTGAATTGCTTTCTAAATTAAAGCAACAAGATTTAGACAGGCCATAAAATGCATTCATATAATTCACGGTTGAATAGACGGGTCATAAAATGAATTCATATAAATCGGGGTCGAATAGACAAGCCATAAAACTAATTTGAACTATGCCTGTAAATGAATCGAATTTTGACAAAATTTGAAAAATTCGAATTCGAATCCAATATGTTTATTTCTTAGATTCGAATATGATAAGCTTATTTATACGATTTTTTTGAATCGGGGTCGAATAGACAAGCCATAAAACAAATTTGAACTATGCCTGTAAATGAATCGAATTTTGACAAAATTTGAAAAATTCGAATTCGAATCCAATATGTTTATTTCTTAGATTCGAATATGATAAGCTTATTTATACGATTTTTTTGAAGTATTTGAATCTGATCCGAATATATTACCACTGAATTTGATTCCTACGAAAATGGTAGGAGTGGAGATGCGGGGTATTGATTCCCGTACCTTTCGCTTGCTAAGCGAGCATTCTACCATCTGAGCTACATCCCCTCCAATGATTACTACTTAGTTATGCTCTTGACAATTTTTTTTTTTTTTTGATAATAACTCTTAACAATGTTTTAGTATAGCAAACGTGACCTGATAAAATTGAATTGCTTTCTAAAATGAATCGAATATGGATGAAATTTGAAAAATTCAAATTCGAATCCAATAAGTTTATTTTTCAGATTTGAATATGATGAGCTTATGTATAAGATTTTTTTGAAGTATTTGAATCTGAACCGAATTTATTACCACTGAATTTGATTCCTATGAAAATGGTAGGAGTGGAGATATGCGGGGGTATTGATCCCCGTACCTATCGCATGCTAAGCGAATGCTTTGCCATCTAAGCTACATCCCCATCAATGATTACTCCTTAGTTTGTGCTCTTGACAACATTTTAGTATAGCAAACGTAAGTTGAAAAATTGAATTGCTTTCTAAATTCAAGCAACAAGATATAGATGGGCCATAAAATGAATTTAAACTAGGCCTGTAAATGAATCGAATTTGGATGAAGTTTGAAAAATTCAAATGCGAATCCAATAAGTTTATTTCTCAGATTCGAATATGATAAGCTTATTTATTAGATTTTTTTGAAGTATTTGAATTTGATCCGAACTTATTACCATTGAATTTGTTTACTATGAAAATGGTAGGAGTGGAGATGCGGGGTATCGATCCCCGTACCTCTTGCATGCAAAGCGAGCACTCTACCATCTGAGCTACATCCCCATCAATGATTGGCACTTGGTTTATGCTTTTGACAACATTTTAGTATAGCAAACGTGAGCTGAAAAAATTGAACTGCTTTCTAAATTGAAGCAACAAGATTTAGACAAGCCATAAAACGAATTGATATAAATCACGGTCAAATAGACGGGTCATAAAACGAATTCATATAAATTGGGGTCGAATAGATAGGTCATAAAACAAATTCATATAAATTGGGATCGAATAGACGTGCCATAAAACAAATTTAGTCTAAGTTTGTTTCCTTTTTGTACTTTGGTATAACAAATAATCTTATAGTAATTGAATATGTAAGACGATATTAAACGCCTTTGTCTCATAATTTAAGTAAAAGAATTGTTTCGTGATAGTTTCTATAAATTTTGCATTAAATACTCTTTGTGCCGTAAAAACATCAAAAACAACCCTAAATATTAAAAATTTACATGTATGAACAAGAATAATCTTGAATAAAAATAGAGTACATTCACCTACTCCACCATGATAAATCATATAGAGCTACAACCCCCTTCATTTAGATGTAATTAATTTGATCTCAAATTTATGAAGCTCAAATTTTATTAATCGAAGTTACTTTAATTAATCAATTTGAAAACTATTTACATATATAGTTTTATACATTAACTTATTAGTTTTTTCCCACTTAAAGATTATTAATTCTATTAAGGTAATGATATGACATATCCATAATCGTGTCATGTGGCAAAATATCAGGGCCTCAATAAAAGTCATTAGGATCACAACTGCTTGAGAAACTTCCTCAAGGGTACCTTTCCAAACTCTTGGGATAATTCAAATACCAACTTCTAAAAACCCTATAACCAAACTCCTCGTAAAAAAACATCCATAATGCTATCCTCGAGGATGGCACCTCCAAGGGCATAACGACAAAGGTCCACAACCAACTAGGGGGGCTCCCCTTGAAATGCAATTTGACCTTAGGTATACCAGAAAGCTCCAAGAAGATGTTATATCTCCTAGTGAGCCAAATGGCTTCAAACCGAAATGGCTTAACCCCGTTTGATCTAAGTGTTTCGTTTCCTTGAAGATACCCTAATATAGGCTTATGATCCAAGTAAATGGTGTCCAGATGAGTAACTAAGGCTGTAGGAAGCAATCGAACCAATCCGTTGAGGCACAAATACGGTCAAGCTCTTCTATGATTGTATTGGGGAACTCTCTGTTATTGCTCCAGGTCCACTGTTCCCCCATGTATCCGATATCCTGTAAATTGCAGGCTGCTAACGAGTTTCGGAAGTCGGACAGTAGATAATCTGGTTAGTTCTCCCTCATTCTTTTTCTGAATGCCATACCACCTCATTAAAGTCCCCCATGCACATCCAAGGAAGGCTAGACTGAGGTCCTAGGCTCCGGAGTACACTCTAAGATTCTCATCTTCTAGCTTCGTTCGGCTCCCCATAGAAGCCTGTAACCCGCCAAGGAAAATTATATGGACCTGGATCAACAATAGCATCAATATGATATTTTGAGAATGATTGAAGCACAACTAGAATATTCTTGTCCCATAATAAACCAAGTCCTCCACTTCGACCTGTAGCATCCACACATATTCCGAACATATTTAATCTTTTCTTGACACGATCAAAGTAACCACTCTTGCACTTGGTCTCAGAGAGGAAGACCAAGGAGGGGCGGACATCCCGTATGGTTTGTCCAAGAAAACGAACTGTCCCGGGCGCCCCCACTCCCCGATAGTTCCATGCCATCACGATCATTGGTCCCGGCGGCCTTGCATGGCAACGTCCGCCGATATGAAAGTCGTCTCCATCTCAGTTATCTCCGTTACATGATACTTTTTGCTTCCCTGGACTTGAACATCAAATAACTGACCTTCAGCAATTTCTGCAGTTTTCCTCTTGTTTGTGACCTGAATAAATTTACGCGGCTTCGGTTTCATAGATTGTTTTGTTTTCTTAGTGGATGATGGTTTGGGAGGGTGAGGATAATGAGAGGATAGAGTGAATTGGAATTGGGCCAGAGGTTGTGGAGGCAGTGAAAGTGGGCTTATGTTTGAATAGTGGGTTAGCTCACGAGAAGTCTGGATTAGTGAGAAAGCTTGGACTGCTTTGGGGCTCGGCGATTCAAAGCACAAGATCGGATTAATTGGGCTTGGGATATTCTGAGGTAAAGAAGTGGGTTTAGTGACTAGAGATAGTGGGCTTGGGGTGGCTAACTCCTCAGCCCCTAGAATGGGGGTAGCATGGTTCGGGGATAGGGCTTTATTTTGCGGGCTACTGTTTTGGTTGGGCTGGGCTGCATGAGAAGATGGGTGGGCTTGGGTATGAAGATTGGGAGAAGCGGTAAGATGAGGGGAAGTTACCATTGAAGAGGGGATTTTGGAGGGTTCTGGCATCAGAGAGTGCGAGATTTTCAGCTGAGTACTGTCCAAAACTGTGGCTCTATTTGATTTGGTAGATCCCACAGATCCGGGTCCGATCTCGAAGATCCGGGAGGGACGAAATTACCAAAAATAGCTGCACCTCGTTGAGACGGGGTGGCCGACAGTGCTGTCCAGGCGTTGAGGGAACTCCCTGGCCCAGAAACTCGAGGGAACGAGGAACCCCCTAATCGAAAGCTATCGAGACCTTGGGGCCGAGCCCTCAACCAAGCTCCAAACGGCAAATTGTCCTCACTATCGACAAAATCTTCCTGTAGTTGTACCATGTAGAGATCCTTCATATGTCCTAGATGTCCACATAGGTAGCAAAAATTGGGCATTCTTTCACAAGTAAAGTGAACTATAATGTCCTCCCCTATTGAATTACGTACGCATATGGCCCGTTTTAACGGTCGCTGTAAGTTGAGGCGAACTCTAATTCTGACAGAGTTCGAGTTTTGACTCTCTCTCCTATCCGGATAAAATTGGCTGAACACGCCCGGGTTGTTTCCGATGTGGGTGGCTACTTCCTGTGATCTCTTGTTCCAAGGAAGACCATGAACATGCATCGTGAACTCCTCCGAGTTCAGATCCACTCTCATTGGATCCTCACACTCATCAAATGCCCGCAGTACAATCAAGTTTCGATCAATAGCCTATGGATCCGCCCCTAAGAATCCGTTCATGATCATGGATATGATTGAACTCCACAACAAATCTGTCCTTAGCCAAATTGATCACCTTGAAACCCAACAACGTATGGAAAGAGTGTTAGGAAAACTCGGGTAATTTTCCACTCAAGTTACAACTAGTGAATTGTACTGATTCGATAATTTCCAGGAAAGACTACTGAGCAGTCTCCTAAGACAAAATTATCATTCCAAATAAATTCCCAGGAAAGGTTGGAGGGGTCACAAATGGTCCCACTTAAAACCCAGTCTCCTAGACAGAACTTACTTGCACAGTATATTATCACAACCTAAACCCGACAAATAAATATTGAATACTATACTAAAATCGAAAAGAAGCAAATCAAATGCGGAATAAATAAAAGAGATAAGGAAAGAACACACCCGAAAAATTGATAACGGAGTTCGGCCAATTATGCCTACGTCTTCGAGCACTACTCACGCAGCCTGCTCTTTTAATTTGGGAGAAGAGAATACAAATTTTGGGATGATAAACTAGGAAGGGAAAGAGTCCTTTTATAGCATTAAGGAGCTTCCCATTTTCCTTAACTAAGCAATGTGGGAGAAATTAAGCCAAAACATAACAAATCTCCACCTTGGCACAATTTCTGGTCCCACCAAATGCAAATCTTCTCAATCAAACAAAAAACGATCTTCGTAGTGCTTCCAATTTGCGCCTTCAGGCGCCAACTCAAATATGCAGGATATTGACCAAGTCTAAACAATGTTTAAACTTGACTTTCGTCACCACCTTGGTCATCATATTTGCAGGATTCTCCGTAGTCCGAATCTTTTGGAGAAGTATCTCCTCTTCTTCGAGAATTTCCCGCACAAAGTGATAGCGAACATCAATATGCTTCGTTCTTGCATGAAAAACTTGGTTCTTTGCTAAGTGAATAGCACTCTGACTGTCACAATACACCTCAACGTGTTTCTGACCAACTCCCAAGTCTTTTAGCAATCCTTGAAGCCAAATTGCCTCCTTCACAACTTCTGTAACTGCCATATACTCTGCCTCTGTTGTAGACAAAGCCACTGTTGACTGCAAAGTAGACTTCCAACTAATTGGCGCCTTGGCTAAAGTGAACAAGTAGCCAGTTGTGGATCGCCGCTTATCCAAGTCACCTGCATAGTTAGAATCACAATATCCAACTACGCATTGACCAAGTGATTCATCCCGCTCAAACACTAAGCCAACATCTACAGTACCTTGAATATACTGTAGAATCCATTTTACAGCTTGCCAATGAACCTTGCCAGGATCATGCATATATCTACTCACAACACCAACTGCCTGTGAAATATCGGGTCTCGTACACACCATTGCATACATCAAGCTTCCAACTGCATTAGCATACGGGACTTTCGCCATGTATTCTCGTTCTTCATCTGTCTTTGGAGATAACTGGCTGCTAAGCTTCAAATGAGGAGCAAGCGGAGTACTTACAGGTTTGGTATCTTCATTTATACCAAAACGTTGTAATATCTTCTTCAAATACTGCTTCTGTGTCAGCCAAAGCTTGCCCCTCTGTCTATCCCGACTTATCTCCATGCCGAGAATCTTTTTGGCTTCTCCCAAATCCTTCATCTCAAACTCTTTACTCAACTGAGCTTTCAATTTGTCAATTTCAACTTGACTCTTTGATGCTATCAGCATATCATCAACGTACAAGAGTAGGTAGATGTAGGACCCATCTTGAAGTCTGCGCAAATACACACATTGATCGTATTTGCTTCTTGTGTACTTTTGACCCATCATAAACTTATCAAATCATTTGTACTATTGTCTCGGTGATTGCTTTAATCCATACAATGATTTGTTAAGTTTACAAACCCAATTTTCTTTACCAGCAACTTTGAATCCATCTGGTTGAGACATATAGATTTCCTCCTTCAAGTCACCGTGTAGAAACGCGGTCTTCACATCAAGTTGAGCTAGCTCCAAATTCAACTGTGCTACCAAGGCCAACAAAATTCTAATGGAGGAATGTTTAACAACTGGAGAAAAAACCTCATTATAATCAACTCCCTCCTTCTGAGCATAGCCTTTAGCTACCAATCTTGCCTTGTAGCGAACATCATTCTTGACAGAAAATCCTTCTTTCTTTGCAAATACCCATTTGCATCCAATTGCTTTCTTGCCTTTTGGTAACTGTGTCAACTTCCATGTCTTGTTCTTCTCAAGAGATTGCATCTCTTCTTCCATTGCATCTTTCCATCTACCATTTTCTGAACTTCGGATGGCTTCTGGAAAGGTGGATGGGACTTCATCAATAACTGGAAGTGCATAAGCTACCATGTCAACAAAACGAGCAGGTTTCTGAATTTCTCGTCTTGTCCTTCTAACAGCAATTGAATCTGGCTGCTGTTGAGGTTCTTGGGTCGGAACCTCTTCCTCATCTGACTCTTCTTCTGCCATGGGAGAGTCACCAATGGTGCTTTTTTCTGGGCTCACCATTATCTGTTCAAACTCCACCTGCTTCGGCGTACACTCCACCTGCTGTGGAGTATCATCAATTCCTTCTTGAGTTACCTTATGCAACATGGCAGATTCATCAAAGGTAACATCCCTGCTGATGATGGTCTTCTCTGCCTCTAGACACCAAAGGCGATATCCTTTAACTCCAGCATTGAAGCCCATAAACAAAGCTTTCTTTGCTCGTGGATCCAACTTTGATTCATTTACATGATAATATGCAGTAGAACCAAAAACATGCAAAGAATCATAATCTGTTGTAGGTTTCCCGGACCATACCTCTAAAGGAGTTTTGCAATCTATTGCGGATGACGGCAAACGATTTACGAGATGTTGAGCATATGTCACAGCCTCAGCCTAAAACTTTCTGCCTAACCCAGCATTAGACAACATACAACGAACTTTCTCCACTAGTGTTCTGTTCATACGCTCCGACACCCCATTCTGTTGTGGTGTTTTTCTGACTGTGAAGTGCCGAACTATGCCAAACTCTTGGCATGCCTCCAGGAAAGGATCACTCTTGTATTCTCCACCGTTGTCTGTTCGGAGAACTTTGATCTTTCTTCCAGTCTGATTCTCAACTTGAGCTTTCCACTTAAGGAAAACTCCAAGCACTTCATCCTTCTTCTTCATAGTAAACACCCATACTCTTCTGGAAAAATCATCAACAAAAGTGACAAAATAATGTCTACCTCCAAGAGATGGAGTCTTGGCAGGTCCCCATACATCTGAGTGCACATAATCCAAAATACCCTTAGTATCATGGATGACAGTGCCAAATTTCACTCTTCTTTGTTTTCCCAGAACACAATGCTCACAAAATTCTAATTTGCAAGTCTTCGTACCTTTCAACAATCCTTTCTTAGCAAGAATTTGCAAGGATTTTTCACCAGCATGTCCCAAACGCATATGCCACAGCTTTGTCGCTTCTGCATCCTCCTTGCTACTAGAAGTTGCAGTTGCTACTGTCCCAACCACTGTACTACCTTGATAGTAATACAGATTATTCTTTCTCACGCCTTTCAACATCACAAGTGCTCCTGAAGTTGCTTTGAGAATTCCATCTCGCATCATCACAACTAGGCCTTTTGACTCTAAGGCCCCCAAAGAGATGAGATTCTTCTTCAAATTCGGAACGTACCGTACATCCTTCAAAACTCTTGTAGATCCATCATGATTCCGCAGCTTGATTGAACCTATCCCAGCTGTTTTACATGGATTGTCATTGCCCATGTAAACAACTCCACCATCACGTTCTTCAAAATCGAAGAACCACTCCCTGATGGGAGACATATGGTAGGTACAACCGGAATCCAAAATCCACTCGTCTGGATGGGATGTTGAAGGTGATACCACCAAAGAGACATCTGACTCTGCATCACTTTTGCATTCTGCAACATTTGCATCTTGCTGAGCCTTCCCTTTATTCTTCAACTTCGGACAGTATTTCTTCCAGTGCCCTTTCTCATGACAAAAAGCACACTCATCTTTGGCAACTCTACTCTTCGACTTTGATCTTCCTCTTCTTCCCTTTGACTGGCTCTGCTGACGACCTCTCGCCACTAATGCTTCATCTGCTGTAGCTACTTTGTTTCTCATTTTATCTTGTTTTCTCAATTCATGACTATACAATGCAGAACATACAGCATCTAAAGATACATTCTCCTTCCCATGAAGTAAAGTAGTTTCTAAGTGTTCAAATTCATCGGGAAGAGATGACAACAACATCAAAGCCAAATCTTCATCTTCAAATTTTACATCTAAGTTTAACAGGTCTGCTACTAATTGTTGAAACAAAGTGATGTGTTTATTCATAGTAGTACCTGGTTGATAATCAAACCGGAACAACCTCTTCTTCATAAGGAGCTTATTCTGACCACTCTTTTTCAGAAATTTCTCCTCCAACGCCTTCCACAATTTATGTGTAGAAGTCTCATTCTTGAATGCATACTTCTGCTCTCTGGACAGGCACGATCGAATTGTTCCGCATGCTAACCGATTTATGATACTCCAATCCTTATCTTCTATGTATTCTGGTTTCTTTTCTTCAATGGCGATGTCAAGACCCTGTTGGAAAAGGGAGTCCATGACCTCGCCTTGCCACATGCCGAAATGGCCAGTACCGTCAAATATCTCTACCGCCAACTTCAAACTTGACATTGGAAACCTTGGCCATGAGGACGAGGAAGCCGATGTCCCTTGTGTCATATTTGATGTAACACTATTTGTTGGTGGAACTTCTGACGCCATTACAGACTCGAATGATAGTATTCAATATAAACAATATTACAAATAGACCTAGGACGAACCTTCGGCTCTGATACCACTTGTTAGGAAAACTTGGGTAATTTTTCACTCAAGTTACAACTAGTGAATTGTACTGATTCGATAATTTCCAGGAAAGACTACTGAGCAGTCTCTTAAGACAAAATTATCATTCCAAATAAATTTCCAGGAAAGGCTGGAGGGGTCACAATTGGTCCCACTTAAAACCCAGTCTCCTAGACAGAACTTACTTGCACAGTATATTATCACAACCTAAACCCGACAAATAAATATTGAATACTATACGAAAATCGAAAAGAAACAAATCAAATGCGGAATAACTAAAAGAGATAAGGAAAGAACACACCCGAAAAATTGATAACGGAGTTCGGCCAATTATGCCTACGTCTCCGAGCACTACTCACGCAGCCTGCTCTTTTAATTTGGGAGAAGAGAATACAAATTTTGGGATGATAAACTAGGAAGGGAAAGAGTCCTTTTATAGCATTAAGGAGCTTCCCATTTTTCTTAACTAAGCAATGTGGGAGAAATTAAGCCAAAACATAACAAAGAGGCATTCAACATGCGCTGTATTCATCCCATCACTCGGAATAGCCTTCGACTTGATTAGTGCACCAATCAGCAGTCGGTATATCAATACCATCATCCTCCTCTACATTTAAAGAGAGTGCCTTATTTAATCGACTTATTCCATTGCACCCTTAGTCTATTGGCTGGTCGAACCTCAAAAGATCCCTGGCTCAGACACCCTGCACGCAAGGAGAGAAAAAACAAAAAGAGAGGGAATTAGTTTGCTAACAGAAACAGAAATACAGAGACATGTAGGAAAGAAAAGAACCAAGAAAAGCGGAGAAAAGAGAGCAAATATGGGAAAGAAAGAAGAGAGGTAAAAGAAGAGGTGGCAAAGTTTCTTGCGCTGGCTTGGCCTGAGGTGATCGTTGTGAAAAACTTTTACTTACAACATTCTCATTAAGAGAGAAAAACTTCCAACATAAATAATTATAAATTACTAAGCATGTTATATGTTAAAATAGAATATATAAACTTGTTGAAGTAAAATTTACTTACACATGGCAATTAATTAAGACCATACCTAATATTACGAATTATGAAGCTATCTTTTATTAGAAGCCCCCAAGTCTTTGTGCACCTTAATGTCAACTTTTGAATCAGTGCACAATTTTAACTTACTTTCACTGCTTGTGGCTTCGGGTGGACCTTGCCATCGGTTACCCACCCAGGCTTAGACCTAACCTAGTCACATGGTGGGCTTGTAAGTTTGGGTAAATTTTAGGACTCAGTTTTATTGGGACTTGGCTTGCAATATGGATATATATAGGGATGGAGCTAGGAATTTGATTGAGGAAGAACGAAATTTTTTCGAGATCATTAGGTATTAAAATATATAATGACATTTTTATATATTGTATATGCATAAATTTGATAAATGTTGTTATTTTATATGTCAATAATTTATATAACCATTATATAAATTATTGATATATAAAATAACAACATTTATCAAATTTATGCATATACAATATATAAAAATTTACTTCTTAATAAAATGAAAAGAAAGCAGTATAATTGGATATGAATTACGAATATATAAAATATTTACAAAGGTACAATACTCCGAGCTTACTTATTTAAGTTAGGCATCCTAAATTGTGTTCGACGGTATTTCATGACGTCAAACTCATCTATGATCGAATCAATACTGAATGTTCGAGCAATTTCTTTCTCAATGTATAACAACAATGAATTATACAAAAAATCATCTTCCATCTTGTTTCGCAATATTGTTTTGACAAATCTTCATTGCTGAAAATGCACGCTCTATTGTTGTGGTGGAAACCGGAAGAGTCAAAATAAATCTAATCAATCTATCAACAAGATAGTAATTCAATGCCTTTCCCATCTTTGACAATACTTAGCACAACTCTAAAAGTGTAGACAAACTCTTAAAATGGGGGTTGTGTTGTATATCTTTTCGAAGAGCTCCAATTGATACTTTATATGTAACTTCTCTTGGCTAGTGAAATCATTAGGATAAAACTTTTCAACAAGTTTCCAAATATTATTAAAGTCAAATGACTTGTATCCATCTCTCGAATCTGAAGCTGAACTGAGTTTTAGCAACTCTATTGCATTTTCATCTAACCAACTATGCATCTCTTGTAATATGGAATTTATGGTAACAGTGAATATATTGATCTGATAATGATCCCTCAAGGTAATAGGATTACCTTTCTTAAGCTGACCTCTACCTGATCGATGATGAGAATTCATGTCAGGGTGATCTATCTCATGCTTCTCACAAAAACTCTCCACTTTATCATATAACTCCTATCCATTCTCTCTAAATCTCTGAATAAGCTCTTTTATGTTGTTAACTGCATCAATTTCAATCATGATATCTTGGGACTTATATTGTAGAATTATACAAAGATCATCAGTCATTTTGTAACAACTCAACCAAAAAATGCAAGATAAACACAAATTCAAATGATGTCATTATGTCATAAGCTCTATCGGCTTGTGCTCTAGGACATAAGTCACTGATAAGATAGAACCAAATAGGATTTTTAATGTTTTAATAGGAATATAAAAGAGGGAAGCAAAAATATAATAGGATTTCTAGTATTAAAGGAAGAAGGAGAAAGACCGGAGAGACAAAAAGAGAGAATGTAATTAATTATAGTAAATAAGATTGGGTGAAAGTAAATTACCAAAAATCATACACACAATGACGATTTTCGATTCAATTCCAACATAGAATCGATAACCCGAGAAGATCCATTTGTGTCGACTATTATTAGAGGAAGAACGTTTGGGGTCCTATTAGCGTGGATATGTTCAGGTTGGTGGGGATTGAGTCCGTGGATGCAGTTTGGATAATCGATATCAATTTGGGAGCTCAAGGATGATTTGTATTTGAATATGATAATTCTCTATATCAAACGGAAGACTTATAAGGTATAATTTCATTTTAACTTTAATAAACGTGTTTGTTGTTTGCATAAGATCTATGTCGCAATAGCAACAGGATATGTTTTTATATAATAGTTATGTGCTAAATTTTTATATTTCCTCTGCATTAGCATCCTATGGCTTATACGAAACCAACACTATAACTGAAACCATGGTTCGCCGTCGTGCCGCCAAATCGGCCGGAATGGCTGTTCTAAAACCAAAACAATAGTTGTTGTTCTATCGTGATGGACTGGAATCGCCATGGATGTGGCTCGGAGACGGTTCGGTGATTTATCGGCCAATCGATGTTCCACTTCGATTTCTTAGATCGGAACGTTGATTCGGATCGGAATAGAGTAAGATAATGAAAAACTACAGAATAAGTAGAGTGCCACAAGGAAAAATCGCGGGGACCATGAATGCACCATGTTTTTTGTCTGAATTGAAGCCACTGGGATTGTTGCTCATAGTCCAAGGTGACGAACGACAGTAGGTATGAGGCCTGCAACCACCAAGCACAATTGCGCGCTGTTGACATCTCCGAAGCTTGAATTGGGTTTTCAAATTTGGGTATTGATTTTCTTTATTGAAATTATAAAAAAAAAGGGATGAAGAAGACGGGCAAAATTGAGAGAGAGAGAGAGAGAGAGAGAGAGAGAGAGAGAGAGATTTTGTATTTTTGGCCATGAGTTTTTTTTTTCCCACACAATCTTGTGTTTAATTGATATGGGCTAGATTTGTTTAATTGATGAAGGCAAGATTTGTTAATTGAAATGGGTTAGATCTGTTTAATTGATATGGGCTTGATTTGTTTAATATTTGTTTAATTAACATGGGCGGAATTATTTGGATCATTTTTGTTTTCAAATTCATGTCAAATATTTTTTCCAACTGAATCAAAAGGGGAAAATATTGAAAACTTTTAACAAGGTTGCCACTTCACATCGTATTGGTCACATATGTCACATTTATAGTGTAACTGCTTTTTATTAAATAAAATCAAGCTGCTAAAGTACTTCAAACATTAGTAATTTGTAGCCTATTGTATTTTTTAGTTATTATGTTATGTAAGATAAGAAACTATATAATATTTAGAAGGGTTAATTACAACTTGCACCCCTGAACATGTTCCCTTATAACATTTACACCTCTCACCTTCTAAGGTAACAAATTCAACCTCTCAACTTTGAAAAATGAGGGGTGAATTGTTGCGTTAAAAGTGAATTCGAGGGGCTGAATTGTTACGTAAGAAGTTGAGGGGTGTAAAATATTATATGGGAACAAATTCAGGGGTGCAAGTTGAAATTAACCCTATTTAGAATTGTAAAAGTAATTATATGTTTTCTCATAATTTTGTACATTTTTTAAAAATTTTATTTAAAAAATCCCGTTCCGACCGCAATCGATCCACGACATGGCATCAAAATTGGAACTGACTAGTCTGTTCCATTCCCCGTGACCGTTGCAGAGAACCATGACTATAAGTGAATCAAAATATTCGTATTCCCCCCTTTACATGCAGGCATAGGAGACTTCTGAAAGCAAAATGGATCAAAGCCAGCGAGCAGAAGACAAGAATCGTTCGGGGTCATCTTCTGAATAAATTATTATCATTGTCTAAATCAAATCTTGGACTGAGATAAATTTTTTATTGATTTATAAGTACTATTGTTATTATGGGTATAAAAAGTACCGTGTTAAAATGTGCAAGATTGTGGTGGAGTTGCCGAAGAACTGGCAGACAGTATTTTTATGGCGGCCATAATATTAAATAGGGTTAGTTACAACTTGCACCCCTGAACGTGTTCCGTTATAACATTTACACCTCTCAACTTCTGAGGTAACAAATTCAGCCCGTCAACTTTACAAAATGAGAGGTGAATTGTTACTGTAAAAGTGAATTTGAGGGGCTGAATTGTTACATTAGAAGTTGAGGAGTGTAAAATGTTATATGGGAACAAGTTCAGGGGTACAAGTTGTATTAACCCTATTAAATATTAAAGAAACAAAATAGTCAATGGAAACGAATATCGAAAATAGGACATTGTGATTTGTTATTTGATTTTGTTTTTTTTTGAAAAAGCATATATTTTTTAAAAAGTTGTGTAGAAATAAGTGATAAATAATTTAGATAATCAAAAACTAAAGTGATGGAAAAATATTATAAATGAAACACTATGAGCAATATTATCTACAGTTGTTCAAAAATGAGTTAGAAAAATATTAGGATATGTGAATTTCAACAATATTAGCCTACAATATAAAAGATAACAAAATAGAAAATTTCACTAATAATTTATCCTGAACTATATTACCATTGAGGTTATGGAGTTGCATGCAATAAAACAACAATTTTTTAAAGAATTTATAGCTTAGAGAGTTCTTGTTTATATGAAACAATAGGAAAGTCAATTAAAAACGTATCTTGTATAAACCCCACTTTCCTTGTAATTTTATTTTGTTAAAATTTTTAAACAAAGTTGGGTTTTCAAATAAGATACATAAAAAATGCTAAAAATACACTTAAAGAACAATTGTGGATCTATATTATAAAACTATTAATCTTTACACAAATATTGTGCGGCAAATTTTTCATAAAATTAACAAAAGGTACAATCATTATAAAAAATATTAATCTAAATTTTAAATTATAAAAGAAGCATTGATTACTTTGATTCATAACCATAATAGTTAAAAGATATTTTGCAGAAATAAAATTATATAAAATATCATCAACAAGAAAAATAAAAGAGAAATACACTTACTTTAGGAATATTTATAAAGAGATGAAAAATGTGAATACAATGACAAAAAAATGAAGACACTTATTTTTTAATATGTATGATGAATCCTAAAATAGAATTTGGTGTAACAAACTATAAATTTTATTTATAATTTTATAAATAAAGGTGCACACACACACACACACACACACACACATATATCAACTAAAGCTTAAAAAAAGAACATACGTGGGAGAAGTACATGCTAACATATAAACTTATATGTTAGCATATATATACATAAATACATATTGTGATGACTATAAACATATATGTGTGTGTGTGTGTGTGTGTTGGCTATTAATTTTTGTCCAATTAAAAGGTGCCAAGTGTAAATTAAAATATTAAACATTGACTAAAGTTTCTATTTATATGTTGGAATTTTCTAAATTTAATTCCATTATTTAATAGTTAATTTTAATTGATATTTTAATATTTATTTTATGTACCGATGAATGAAAAACATCCAAGTGTCAATACAACGTGCTCTGGCCAATCAAATAGAATCGTGCAGCCTAAAAGTCCAAAATCAATCAAATAATGATAAGTGGCTAACTTGAGCACGTGGACCAATTAAATTATGACACACAAACAATATTTTACACTTCAAAAATAGTTTATATTAAAAAGATAAATACTAAAATAGTTGGTAGCAATCTGAAAACTGTATATAAACGCCTATGAAAGAGGGTCATTTGAGGCTCAAAAGGACATCAAGAAATCTTCTAGAGCTAGAGAAGTCGAAGGAACTTCCGAAATTCTCTCAAATCAGGCTTAAGAAGATACATGAAGATTTAGACAAAATTTCCAGTGTTCTTCATAATAACCATCAATTCAAGGCGTTCAATCCACGATCGAGGTGTTAGGCTAGTGTATTGGCATTTCTACCAAGTCAACTTCATGGTGATCAAAGTGACGTTTAAGGTGTTCTCCAAGGAAATCATAAAAATAAGGTGTTTGATCTGCAATCAAGGTGTCAAACCAACAAATCGACGTTATTCCCTAAATCAAGTTTAAATCAAGTTCACGATGTTCATGGTGTTCCTCAAAAGTTGTGGCGTTTGATTCATAATCAAGTTAAGAAGCCTACGAATCGTGTTATTCAAGAACAAAATCCATTCAGAGAGAAGGATCAGGGGATTAGTCTTCTAACAGATTATTTTGCACTAAATTGTAATCTTTTTCCCTTAAATTCAAATATTTGTCATATATTATTTCTTGTCTTGGAATTTGTATCTGCACACTCGAAATTTGTGTGAACAATATATATTGTGATGATATTTATTTCTTAAAGATTTCAAACATTGAGAAAATAGTGCAATTGTGCAAAGGCCTGTCTCTATCTGTGTCCCTCGTCTTTCATCGGTTTTATTTAACAAAAAAACCTACTTTATTGGTGAAGCTAACATTGTTGCATGTAAAAGTTTGACATGATTCTGGTTAAAATTTTCATTTTGGAAATATTAATACTTTAAACCTACATAAAGAAACCCTCATATATTAATTTACCTTCCACGAAGAAATCCTAATTACTTTTACCATTGTATCTTTAAAATTTTAATTGTAAGTTTAAAAAATATTTTTAGTAAACATGCTACTTTATGATATTTTTTAGCTAAAATTAGGAATTCTTAATTTTAATATAACTTTATCGAAGGTTCCAAAAAACGTAATATGGTAAAAGTATTTAACGAAAGTCATAAGGGCGTTTATATAAGTTAAATCTTTTGGCAATAAACATATATGGTTCATATAATAGGGTAAATTACCATAATTAATTGATGTGGCTAGGGTACCCGACCTTTTGGGTAGTTTAAATTGCTACCTGAATCCGACCTAAATTATATTGTTACCTGACTAATCGAGTACCCAATCGGGTTTGGATTTTACCCGATCGAGCTCAGATTTTTTTTTTCATTTTTTCAAAACTAAATCAAAATAGTTCATTAAAGAATTGTATAATTTTCAGTGTGAGAATAAATGTCACGACCCGAAAATACCCTTCGTATTTTATTAAAATTAAATAATAATTTTCACATAAAATTTGTACAAAATACAAGAGTTTCAAAAGAATACAAAAGTAACTTTATTGCGTAAGAGGCTTCCAAACGCTTCCGCCATGCCACTCTGATACGCTATCTCATTTCTGTCTAAAAATATTCACGTAAAGAAGAATCAACACGACGGTTGAGTAGAAATTTTGCTTAATCACGTAAGGTGAAGGTGTGTGTTTAAGTGAACATAATCACATAGTTTCACATAAAGATCACAATTTTATGTTTAGGAGAGCATATGCTTGACATAATAAGGCATGAACATAAACTAGAGCATATAAATTACACTTAAGGAGTATTTTAAACATAGATGCAAGCATAAAACAACTAGACTTATGGAATTAAGCAAAATTCCTACTTTTTTCCCAAAAGTGATTTATAAAAGTAGGGAGAATATATAAAAGGCTACTAATGTGTGTGTGTGTGTGTGTATATATATATATTTATAAGTGGAGGAATATGTATATATATATATATATATATGTAGGTTTTCAAAGATGTAAGAAGAAAGTGGAGTTTTGAAAGGATTTTGTAAATGTAAGTGTGTGTGTGTGTATATATATATAGAAAGGATAATATGTCTCTACATATGTTAGAAAGAGGAGTAATTGTATATATATGTATATAGGAAGGTATACTAATGATATAGTGTGATATATATATTGGAAGTGCAATATTTTGTGGGTGTGTGGGTTTTAGGCGGGATTTGTGTGTTGTGTGGGTGTGATCATTTGTGAGCAACCCCTCCCCCTACTTATAGTGTAAGAATTGAGGGTAGAAAGGGAAGACTTGGGGATCAAGTTTTAATTAATGCAAATCTTCTTAATTAATGCAATTCTCCCACCTAAGCTCAAACTTAATTACCAAATTAAATGCAATCTTCCACCTCCCTCCTCTATTTCTAGCCTTGGTGTAACCCTAACACATGATTCATGAAGCTAGAGGAGAGAAGACCACACAAGTGTATAATTTCTAGAAGAAAATCATCTTGTATTAGTGTAAAATATTTTAATAAAATACTAAACAAGATCAAACAAAATCTGATTTTGTTTTAGTGTCATAATTGTATAAAATCTGAAATTATCTACTTATTTTAAATAAAATTCGAATTTGCATTTATTTTATTTTTAAAAACCTAAAATTAGGGTTTTAGGGCATCAAATCAAAAAATTCATAATTAATTTAGAAAAATTCCAAAATTATGAAATTTAATCCCTATAAATCTGAAATTATATCTATATTTCCCATAAATTAAAAATATTTTAGTTATATTTTCAAAAATTACAATTTAGGACATAGAAAGTTGCAAAAATGGTGTTCGAATGTCAAATTCCTCTAAAATTTGAAAAATCATGTAATTTATTCAGAATTGCATCTTCTCCATGCATAAAATTCTAGAATACTTATTTATATTATTTTTGAAAACTTATAAGTATTTAATAGACAAATTTTCCAAAAATGGTTTTAAATTGTAAATTACTCTCAAAATCAGACTAAAATTTGAAAACAACAAGTAATAAGGACATTTTCAAGAAGCATAAGATTTTATATCAATTATTTAAATAATAAGGATTATCGGGTCGTCACAATAAAACTCTCGAGAAGACGAGAAGTATCCACTCCTGCCACTTTCAATGCCAAATAAGGTCCTAGACCAAAGAGAACCAGGGTGTATCCACATAAAACCTCAAAACAAGATTTTCTAATGGCTGAATGGAAGTTGGTGCTAGCCAAGAAGCGCACTTCTTGGGATTAGTCCCGCATATACAACTGATATAAGCCTCTAAGCACCAATTCGTCCTCTTAGATTGTCTATTAGTTTGGGGTTAATAAGCTGTACTTAAATGATGTTTAACCCCAAACCTTATGAACAACTTCTACCAAAAATGACTAAGCAACAATTTATCCCTATTTGTAGTAATAGTCACTGGCAATCCATGGAGTTGATAAATCTAATCCAAGAATATTCTAGCCAGCACTAATATTGTATATGGATGTGACAAGGCTATGAAATGTGCATATATTGAAAACCAATCCATCACTACCCAAACTGTATCTTTACCTCTATACAATGATAATTTCTTCACAAAATCCCTTGTTATATGCTCCCAAGCTCTTCTAGGCACTAGCAATAGTTGAAGTAGACTTTGGATTTTAGAAGTTTCATGTTTGCATCTTTGGCTAATATCACACTTTAGCAGCACTTGTTGCACATCAATTTTCATCCAAGCCAAGGGAAGGTTGTTTTGAGTTTTTGATATGTAGTATTCACTCAGAATGTCTTCCCATAGAGCTCTAATTCATATTTTGAGTCACTTGTGATCTCACATTGCTCCCACTGCCCACATATAATTAATCTTCCCCTATACTTGAGACATCCATGCTCATAAGCGTACAATGATACATTAGATGAGGGAAGTACACATTCAACAATCAAATTCTGTGCATTTTCATCTCCCTCATTTGAAGCTGGCAACTCCAACACCCAAGCTGATTATAACAATGGTACAACCATACATTCAGTTGATAACACTCTAGAGAGGGCTTCAGCTGCTGGATTTTCCTTGCCTCTCTTATACTCAATCCTATAAGAGTATCCAAGCAACCTAGTTAGGTATTTCTATTGTAGATGTGTAATTATTTTCTATTCCAATTAGTGAGCATACTCATAGAGGAGCTGCTGTAACTGAAGTTCTCCAAGGTGATCGCTATCATTCTTTTCTGTAGTGGTGTATAATAATAGAACTCCCTACAGCCCTTGTCTGCCCTAATGAATCAGTTTCTCCATTTCTTCTCCACTACTCATATGCATGGCTACAGATTCCACTTCACTCAAACAAATATCCGTGCTATTTAGTTTCAGTATAATGCTATAGTTTCCAAAATCAAACAATACCGTCCTCTATTTGTTTAGGAAATTCACACCCAACACCACGTCACACCCTTCTAATTTGAGTAATCTAACACTTGCCGTGAACCTAAACCCTTGTAAGCTCCAAGAAAAACCAATGCATTTGGAGTTACACACCATTTTCCACCATCAACAATTGTAATAGTTAATGGATTTGTTTACTCAATTACACAACTTAATCTTTTAGCAACCGTGGTGCTGAGTACTTCTTGTGTAGTGGTTTTCTATCACTCATGCCCATCAGTTTAATGGTACCCAAAGCTCTTTGTCCAGCCACAATATTGACAGACACTTGAAAGCTCTCTAACTCTTCAACATTGATCTGAAGTGCAACCTTTTCCTTCTCTTCCACCATAAGCACAAACAAATTTTTATACTTGTGCCCAAAGAAGTATGGCTCATCAGTTAAAACACAATTTCTTTTTTCTCCGATCCTCTATTTCCTTAGTGCTAAGCTTCTTGATCAGTGGATATTTCTCCCCACCTACAGGCTTCCATAACAAAGTATTAACAGGTAGAAGAGCTCTCACAAGTTTAGGCACCCTTCTATTCCCCATTTTACCAAATTTCATTGTAACCTCTGACAAGTTTTCCTGCGTTCTAACAATTTGAATTGCTTGCACCAGAGTTAAAGGCTTGAGCATTTACACCATTGGTGTAATCTCTTCCTTCAACCCACTTAAAAAATTGAGTACAAAGTACTCTTCATCCAACGACCTTGTGGAGCTTATCATGAACGACTTTAATTCCTCAAAATGACTTTGATATTCCTCTACACTAGTCTGCTATCTCAACTTATTGAATTCACCAATTAAATTCTCGTCCCTTGGAGTAGGGAAACTCTCCAACGCCAACTTAGTGAATTGTGCCCAACCTATGTTCTCCATACTTCAATATAATCACCATACCAATAATCCACTCTTTCCTCCATTTGCATCGAGGCAAGGATGATCTTATCATAATCTGCCATCGGGTTTACCATGAAAAAATTGTTACATTTTCGGATCCACCCTCGTAGATTATCAACACTAAATTTGGGGAAAACAAATTTCAAATTGCAAGCAATGAATCCATTCATATTTTTCTGGTTTCTAGGGTTTGGGGAGGGCGTAGAAGATAAAAATCTAGTTTCATTCTTGAATTGAGTGTTTAATAAAGAAAAAGATGTAGAGGCCAAGAGAGGTTCCTTACCCTTATCATTTGCAGTCGTTTTCATCAACTCCTCCATCCTTTTGAACACATTCTTCATTTTATTTGATAAATTCCCAATCTCTGATCGAAATTCAACGCATAATTTACTGTCCACATCCTATTGCTTCTCCATCAACTCCATCATGTATTGTCGAGTTGCTCATTCCTCAATTCAATTGAAGCAGAAGTAGCATTGGATCGAGTTAACATTTTTCTTACACCCCAAAATAGTGCTTTGATGGCCAAATTATTAGATTGAACTATAGAGAGAGAGAGAGATTGGGAGATGGAAGATTTAGAGGGAGAAGAGAGGAAAATTCAAATATTGAATTACTCCAGAATTGCTTCCATCAGTGTGTGAGAGACCTTAAATTAGAATGAATGAAAACAGGTTCAATAGACTAAACAAACCTTAACTAACTATTCAAACCACGCTAATAACTCTCTAAACCACACCATATCTACTTATTCTAAACAACACCATTATGAAAGTAAAATTGCGTCAGTTGTACAAGCGTGTTTGCCCTTTCCATTCACTAACGCAAGTTGAGGTTGGTTGATTTTAGTTATAGCAATATACTAGTAGGGAAACTCAAGCCCACACGAACGCTACCGCCTAGTTTTGAGGGCCAAAGAAAACCAAAAAAGCCCCAAAGATGCAGATGATTTTGTTACACATAGGCACCATACTGCCTAGTTGTCACAATAACCCATGTGGTAATGATAAATCACAATATAAGGTCTCTCCTGTCATCTATCACAAAGAAACAAAGCTATACAAATAATTTCAACTCACCACAATTACTCACTTTAGTTAACGTACTCAAAATTTCATTAGAGAACAACCCTATGAACTTAGCCGACTCATTGTTGAACAATGTAATACCAAGGTAATCGAGTTTGTTTGAAATAATTGCCAAAACCATTTGCCCAACACCAAGAACAAAAACTTTATTCTTTCTTGAGTCCCTCTTCTCTATTTATAGGTTAACAACTCCTCAATGGACAACAAAGATTCATTTAATCAGACAACTATAAAAGGTTCTCTAAAATTCTCGATCATTAATATTTTCTTACTTCTTTTGGAACTTCTATAGTCTTCTACATTTATGTAAAGTACATCAATTAATTCATTCAATAAAAATAGGGCAGCCTTTCTGTTTCAGCCAACTTTATATCATAAAGTTGCAACGTTCAACTATTTACCAAAAAAAAAAAAACACACATATGTAAAAGGCTGGATGAAAGGCTGTCAATGGGACAGATTGGAGCAAATTTGAAAATTTGGAGCTCGAATCTGATAGTATTTACATTTAATATACTATTGATTTTGAATCCAATTAAAAATTCAAAACTCGATAAGAAAATCCAATCCAATTAATAGTTAAAAAAATTAAAACTTTAAAAATGAAGTAATAAATAAAAAAATATTTCTTATGTTAAAAATAAAAATTTAATTAAGTGAAAATTATTTTCAAATATGTTTAAAAATTATGCATTATTTTGTTAAAAAATTACTTCAAAAAATAAAAAAATAGTGCATTTTTAATTTTTATGGTTTATATATTATTTTCTATTTAAGTTTCTCCACTAACATTATATCTATAAGGTTATTAATATAATAAAAAGTATCAATGAAGTTCGGATTCAAATCTTTAATAGATCAAATCGCTTAATTACATATCCTATCCATTTATTTTGGATTACGGATATTTATAATGATTCGAATATGTTAAAATTTAAAATGAGCTAGGATCGAATTTGGATTAAAATCCAATCCCACAGCCCTAAGATAAAGTATTGTAAACTAAATGAGGCCCATTTGAGGTCCAAGTGAACACTTTTAGAAAAAAACGTGATGAGTTTTTAACTTATTTTTAAAATTCTGACAAACTCTTTTGGTTTTAATCAAATCAATTATAAAATTACAATTATTAATATCTTATAAGCAACATTCATTTTACTTATCCAAAAACTTTAAAAATTTATTTGCAAAACAAGATTCAATATTTTATGAACTTCTAAAACATCTTATAAGATGTTTAAAATATATTTAACCAAACACCCTCTCAATCAAAGCTTAGATTATTTTTTGGGGTATGTGTAATGTTCCTCCAGCTTAAAAAACATGGCAGATTAAACAAGAAGCGAGTGTGAATAAGCAGAAATTAGGGGGGAGTAATTCCCCTCCCTCTCTCTCTCTCTCTCTCTCGCTCTCTCTCTCAAAGTATCAAATACTAAACTTTAAGCCATTACGTAACTGCTTGCACTTTTAAAGCAAATGAAGAAAAATGCCTGGAGAAGAAAAAAGTTCGAGACATGATTGAGTTGTAACCCGGATCAAGCGATTGTCAAAAAGACTATTTGAAAAGCCAATTAGGGCCTAAACTTTTTCACACAACGCAACAAAACACTCACAAAAATTAAGCTCTCTCACATCAAACATAAATAAAACTTAATTGCATTCCCCCAAAAAAGGTGTGAACACCAGAAGAAATGTCACTTTTTCTCTTGGATAAAAACTTTTTTCCCCTACGTCAAGGGTTGTAGGTTTAGTTTATAGTTTTATCACTTTATGCTCATAAATGGGCGTTGAATATTTTGTTTACCAGTAAACGTAGTGGATTACATGTAGGAAAACTCAGCTACATTTTATGTATTTTTTGTAGGCAAACCATATGGATTGATGCTTTTCTACAGGCTTTCTTAGAACATAATTGATTTTTTTTTGTTCATACCATATGTACGTATTTTAGTTCATTAGATTGGGAAAGCTTGCGTAGAAACATATATGTATTTTCCAGTCTTTTCATAGATACATTCTCTTTACCTCGTCAAAGCCACTATAAGGAAAAACGCTACTTGCCGATAGAATTTCTGATAGAATATTGTATCGAAAAATATTCAACTTCATAGATCGTTCATTGACAATTTAACTACTAATCTATGATTACTTAAAAGAAAAAGTTTTCGATGCATATTTCATCAGAAGTCGGTAGGCAAACTCGTAGAGCGAGGCGGGAGAAAACACGCTCGTTCTCAATCGAAAAATAATTTTATTCCTTATATTCTCTAGACATTTTCCTTCCCTTTTTCAATAGAAAAAATCATCGAAAAATTATCTTTCATGTATATATTTTTTTTGTTTATCATGACTACTTTTTGTTGAAAATACAGGTGATATTTTTACTTTTTAATAAAACTTTTATAATAGATTTTTGATGATATAACCTCTAGGCTGGGGTTTTTTTGTGAAACAACGACAAACATGGGAGCATGTTGGTAATTTTTGAGACAAAAGGGGGTTCTTTGTAATTTCACGCAAAGTATAAAGGTCTCAGGTCAAGTGTATAATCTTTATATATATAATTCAGAAACCTTGAGGCTATCCAAATAAGCGCCATATATTTACATATTTGGATAGTCTTAATAAACTCCATTTTGCCACTTATGAAATTAATTTTGTTATAATTAATTATGTTTCAATTAATTAAGATTTAGATAAGTATATGATTCATTATCATGATTAAAACAAATTCAAGATGAGATTGTATTTTTGGTATTTATCCACATGAGACACTAGCAATTTAAACTTTTCACATTCTTTAAATATTGTTATTTCTTCTTTTTTTTTCTCCCATGAAAAATATTTTGAATTGTCTCGCTATACTATTGACATTCATTGAATATTAATTATTTCTTTCTCTTATATTTTCCCTTTGCAAATATAGACCATTGTATTTATTTCATTTTTCATGATGTTTTTAAATAAATTCTTTTAATCACTTCCACCACTTTATGCATTTTATTCTTTATTTTTGGTATCTCATAATTTTATTCTTCGAATTTGTTGTTATTTTGTGTATATTCAATTTTTTCATTCCTTATTTTTTTAGTTTGCTCTGTTGTCATTATTATTTTCTATCCATTCAATTTGTTCTAATACAATAAGAAGCATCTATCAAACTTTTATAAATATTTTATTTCAATGATCCCACTTGATTTGTCTTTTTCTTCTTAAACATTTTTATTTGTATGTATAACTCAGACACATTTTCCTTCCTCCCCATCGCAGAAGTCAATATTTGGTATTTTTAATTCTTTTCTCTTTTTTTAAAAAAACAATTCTACTTCTCCATATTTTTTTTCTTTCTTTTATGTTGTTTTGTTATTTTATTCTACAACTTTTTTTTTATTGATTTGTCCTATTAATTTTCTTAATAATTCAGTTTGGTTTTTTTTTTTCATTTTTGTTTATTTAATTTGTTGTGCTCTTATAAGAAGGATTTTCTCTAATTTCAACACATAAATATTTCATTTTTCCATGTATGAACATATTTACATACATATATATATATATTTGTTAAATTAATATATACATATATAGTTGTTTATGTCTATCCAAAAATTAAGATCTTTTCAAATTAGTTTGTTGATAACTAAATTTAAATTTAATTGTTTTTTCATATATGATATCATGATATTTAAATATTCTCCAAAAATTCTATTAAGATTTGCATTTGAATGAAATGTTTATCATTTGGATTCCTCCTATTCATCAAGTATTCGTTTTTCTTCTTGTCATTTCCAATACAAAACATTTCAAATTCGATTAGGCATATGCCATTTGAAATTCATTATATGCTAATTTTTTTGCGCTATGTTATTTTTCTTTTTCATATTTGTGTCATCATTTTTTTATATATATATATATTTTTTTTACCTTTTTCACAATTCATTTTTTCTTTTATTTCATACTTCGATTTAGATGACGACATGATGTTTCCAAATTTTTTAATTGTTTCTACCACTTTTTTGGTACTTAAACTTTCCCATGGTTTTATTCTTCAAATTTGTAATTAATTTATTTTATTCAAGCCTTTATTGATTTATTTTTCTTTGTAGTTATTATTATTTTCATTCATTTAGTTTGTTGCACAACAATCAGAAGAATTTTCTAAGAAGTTAATATATATATATATATATATATGTAATATTTTTTCAAACTTAACTTTTTTTATATAGTTTCTATAAGTTTTTTGCATTTTTTTTCTTTTGTTTTTATTATCTCATTGTTTATTCTTCAATTTTTGTAATTTATTTGCTTTATTTAGATTTTTGGTTTAATATTTCAACTAAAGGTATATTTAAGTTTGTTCGCATATAAATCTTTTAGGTTGAGTTTTCCACAAAATAATTTTAATAAATAATTGTACAACAATCTTTAATTTATTTTTGTTCACAAACTTATATATTTTAAATTTATCATTCTTTCTTATTTTTCTATTGTTGATAGTCTCATTTAATTATGTTTTTTCATGTATGGAATTGAAATACTTTTTATATGAATTCAAATAAACATATGTGTGATTCATGCTTATCCAAAAGAATCCAACAATTATCAAGTATTTAAAATAAATAAATTAAAATTTAATTCAAATAAAATAAAAAATTAATATTTTATTTAAAATATTTATCATTTACTTTAATAACAATTAAAAATTTAGATAAAACATAAAATTTTAAAAACTTCCTTGCCTTACTTATACCAAAATTAATATTGAAATCAAACATATGCTATTGTTATATATATATTTTTAAATATATTTATTTATTGATTTATTTTATAAGAAATTTAATTTATTTTTATTAGATTATTTTTTATAAAAATTTATGAAAATATATACATAAAGATATCTATTTCCCGTGTCTTGGCACGAGGTTAAGTACTAGTTAAGTAAATAATTTTATACACATGGTATGAATGTGTATTATAAAATAGGAGAAACACCATTTTGAAAGAGGAGGTTTTATCTGGCTATTATTAGCTGCCCGATTGACAAAATATCGGTATATACCGCCGGCTCAAATCAATCTTTTATGCTCCTCCACCGGCTCAGTATGCCCCTCTCTAAACTTGTTCCACACAACACGACAATCTATTTCCAAGTGCTTAGTTCTTTCATGAAAAATGGGGTTTTCTGTTATATGAATAGCAACCTTGTTGTCACAATAGAGAGGGGTCAGTAGGGATGCCGTGATTTGAAAATTGTGCAGAAGATAGGTTATCCAGACCAACTCACACACAGTCATAGCAAGGCTCCTATATTCTACCTCACATGATGATCTAGACACAGTATTTTGCTTTTTGGTTTTCCAGGAGACCAAGGCATTCCCCAAGAAAACACAGTACCCCGTAGTAGACTTTCTAGTTATGGGACATGTAGCCCAATCCACATCTGAATATGCACTAATGTGAAGGTTGTTAGTGGTTGGGAGAAAGAGACTATCGGATATTTGACCTTTGAGATATTGTAAAACATATATAGCTGCATCCCAATGAGACTGTCTACGACTATTGACAAATTAACTGAGCCGCTGAACAAGAAAACAAATGTTAGGTCCTGATAGGTTAAGATATAGCAACCGACCAACGAGGCATCTATATTGATCCGGATAAACGAAGATAGGGTTATCATCATCTGCGAACTTATGACCTCTAGGCAGTGGAGTGTTAACTGGTTTGAGCTTGTTAACACCAGCATCTGTAAGAATCCAGGATGTATTTCCTCTGAGTAACTACTGTCCCAGCAGAATTCCTCGCGATCTCAAGACTAAGAAAGTACTTGGCATACCCTAAATCCTTTATAGTGAAAGCATCATGAAGAAATTGTTTGAGGTGCTGAATTTCTTGGACATCAGAACCAGTGACAAGTACATCACCTACATACACAATCAAACCAAGAAAGAAAGTAGGTGTCTATCTAAAAAATAAACAGTGATCATGAGCTGATTGTTGTAAGCCAAAATCAAGCAACTTGGCAGTTAACTCGTGATTCCATTGTCTGGAGCTTCCTTCAAGCAATAAAGGCCATAAAGTGACTTCCTAAGTTTACACACTTGACCCGGATCGGCCTTTGAATAGTTCTGTAGGGGTAATAAGTAGATCTCCTCATTAAGATGCCCATGGAGAAAAGCATTGTTAATGTCAAGCTGAAAAATAGGCCAAGCACGTGCAGTAGCAATTGTAAGAAATATTCTAACGGTTACCAATTTTGCAACTGGAAAATAACTATCGAAATAATCAATGCCAAACACCTGATTGTACCCCTTTGCCACTAATCTGGCTTTGTACCTCTCAATAGTGCCATCAGGGTTGAATTTCACCTTATATACCCACTTCGACCCAATCGCTTGCTTACCCGGTGGGAGTGTACATAACTCCCAAGTGTCATTAGCTTCAAGGGCATTAAGTTCTTTCACCATAGCTTCTCTCAATTCTATGTGCTTTACTGCTTTCTTGTAAGAATCAGGTTCAATGGCACTTGACACATTTGCCATGAATGTGAGATAGTGAGGTGCAAAATGGAAGGCATCAGTGTTAATGAAAGGGTTAGTGTCCGTGGAATTGCACACCTAGTCTTATAGCCAAGAAGGGTGTTTATTTGTCCTAAAACTGGATCTAGGTGGTGGTTGGCTGGTAGTAGGAACCTCTAAAGTATGCAAAGGATCAGAAGAGGGATGAAGAGCTTGAGTGCAACTATCAGGAGGAGCAAAAAATGAGGAAGTGATATGTGCACGTGCAGAATTGATGGGTATGACGTGGTCAGTAGTATCCAAGACTGAGTGAGACAAAACCAAAGGTTCTGAAATAGTTTGAAAGTGCTTATAAGGAAAAATGACTTCATGGAACTGCACATCTCTTGAAAAAAAATGGTATTAGTTGAGGTGTTGTAGAGTTTATAACCTTTGTGACTTGAGCCATAGCCCACGAATATGCACTTGTGTGCTCTTGCAGCAAACTTATCTTTTTGAGGTGTTGTGTCAACTGCATAACACAAGCAACCAAATGTCTTGAGATGGCTATAAGAGGGAGATTAATGAAAGAGAACTTCAAAAGGTGTTTTCCATTGCAAGATGGTTGTGGGTAAAGTGCTAGGTGAGCTATGGCCCAATCTCTTGTGTCAAATATTAGAACTCTCATCAACTTTATTGAAGGCTGTAAAATTCTTTACAAGCATCAAGAACGGGTAAAGGATTACAAGTTTGACTACCAACTAAGTTGTAAGATACATCAGAAGAAAACATGCTAGGTGAATGGAAACTATTATAGGGATTGCTATTGTCAAATGTTCTGGCCTTATTAGGGGGTGAACAAAATGAGGATTGATCCAAAACATACAGTGATCCTAGTAATCTACCAACAACAACAACCTTTTTAGTCATTTGGTCCTTAATATACAGCATAAAGAAAGAAAGTTAAAGGCCAAATTGGAAGTTCTAGCTAATTGACCAACAGATAGGAGGTTATATTTAAAGGTAGGGACATGTAGAACTTCCTTCAAAACAAGGCTTAGTACAAGTGGTACTTCTCTAGTGTGTGTAATAGGTTGGGTTGATCCATCAGGCATGTATACTAAAATGGGTTTATGAAGTGTGGTTTGGTGTTGGAGAAGCTCAAGATCATAGCACATGTGGCTTGAGGCTCCTGTGTCAAGTATCCATATACATGGTTTCTTAAAATAAAGGCAGGAAAACACATGTTTATGAACATTACTTGCAAAGTTCATTGCAAAATTCACATGCCGTGCTTCTGCCACTCCTGTCTCCTTCATGTATTTGACTATCTCTTCCCTGATAATATTGGATATAGACTGAGACTAGTTTGCACCAACACTTCTAGAATCCTTAGGCGAATCAAGTGAAGTCTCAATATGATCAACCATGTTAGCATTTACCCTCTTGTGGGAATTTTTCCCATTGTTAACACCTTTATTTTCTTTTAACTGTTTACACCAATCTGGCACACCATGAAGTTTAAAACATGTATCCTTTGAGTGACCAACAGTGTTACAATTCTTACAAAATCTATCCCCTCATTTCTTGTAGAATCCTCTTCCATAAGGTTTGCTCAAAACGTTTCTAGCACAATGCAGTGTTTTCACCATTATCATTGAGATTGATGTGCACATCCCTTTGAGACTCAATCCTTTGAATGATTGAATATGCTTTGTTCACTGATGGTAGTGGCTCCATGACCAGAATTTAATTTCTAACAGCATCATAACTCTCATTAAGTCCCATTAGAAACTGTATTAACATATCAGAGGACTAATTTTCTTCCACAAATCTTATAATTCCACAAGTACAGCCACAAACACATCACAGGATAGCATTTAAGTGAGGCAACTCATCCCAAAATCCTTTGAGTTTGTTGAAGTACGCAGCCAGAGTTATGCTTCCTTGTGAAATCAAGTTAGTCTCTCATTTCAGTTGAAATAACATTGGACCATTACACTGGCCATACCTCTGTTCCAATTATAGCCACAAGTCTCTAGCATTATCAATATACAGAAAACCATAAGCTATTTCTTTGTTAATAGAGTTCAAAATCCAGGATATCACCATGCTATCATGTGTCTCCACTACTTAAACATTGGCTTATTACTACCAAGTTTGGAAATGGATCCATCTATAAATCCTAGCTTGACCTTCGCCTCTAATGCAATTCTGATAGATTGACTCCAAGTAAGGAAATTCTTCCCATTCAAGGGAATAGTAACGAGAATCATACCTAGATTATCCGAATTATGTAAGGTCAAGGCTTCATCAGTGGTGTCCGCCATGTTAAACTCAAACGGAGGTGTAGATTACTCAATTTGTCGCTGAACAACAGTTGAAACCGAAGCTTGATAACTCCAAATGTGATGGAGAATTAGGTAAAGGCGGATCTGTAGAAAGATGTAAGGTAAGACCAAAACACACACCAAAGAGCCAAGATCGACAAACCCTAGGCTCTAGTACCATATAAAATTTGAGTTGTATTATCGAAGTGAGAAGGAATACTTGGAAGAAGACGTTTTTGTTTTCATTTTCCCAGACTCACAACTGAAATTAGTTGGAGCTAAGATATTTATACAACTAGAGAAAACCACTCCTCTGCTTCACACCTACGCTACTATTTACACGGTGAGAAATTGCTACTAAAATGACTTATAGAAGCGTGATTAACAAATGAACTAGAAGCGCTGGAAAACTATGACGCCTTGCTAACAGAAATAACTAACTTGACAGCTAGGAGAAGCTAGAAGATAAATTACACTTCGACCCCTACTTTTGCAGCCACGAAACTTAAAACTGCCACAACAGATCATCAGAGTTAGCTTTTAATCCGAATCTGATCATAATCAAGTCCGTCGAATTCCCAACACGAACTTTAATCATATTTATTATTGTACAGAGTAGTAGTAAAGAAGTTTAAATAAAATAATATATATATATATATATATATAAAGCTATTGTAATTAACAATATATTATTTTCTATTTTTTAAAGTAACTATTTTAACCAAAAAAGATGTATAGTTTTTATTATGTATTCTAATATATTTTTATAATTTATCAATTTTTATTTTTTTATACGAAATAATTAATTTTAATGGTTATTTGATTTTAAAATTTTAATTTTTTTAATTGTCATGCAGATCGAACTTTTTTAATCAGGATCTGAATTTTAATAGGAATCTAACTTAGTGGTAATAAATTCGGATTTGATTCAAACTCTTCAAAAACATCTTACAGATAAGCTTATCATATTCAAATCTGAGAAATAAACTTGTTGGATTTGAAATTGAATTTTTCAAATTTCGTCAAAATTCAATTTATTTACAAGCATAGTTCAAATTTATTTATGGCCCGTCTATTTGACCCCAATTTATATGAATTTGTTTTATGACCTGTCTATTCGACCCAAATTTATATGAATTCATTTTATGACCATCTATTCGATCGTGATTTATATCATTTCATTTTATGGTTTGTCCAAATCTTATTGCTTCAATTTAGAAAGCAGTTCAATTTTTTCAGCTCCCGTTTGCTCTACTAAAATGTTGTCAAAAGCATAAACTAAGTGCCAATCATTGATGAGGATGTAACTTAGATGGTAGAGCGTTTGCTTAGCATGCGAGAGGTACACGGATCGATACCCCACATATCTCCACTCCTACTACCATTTTCATAGGAATCAAATTCAGCGGTAATAAATTCGGATCAGATTCAAATACTTCAAAAAAAATCCTATAAATAAGCTTATCATATTCGAGTTTGAAAAATAAACTTATTGGATTTGAATTTGAATTTTTCAAATTTCGTCCAAATTGAATTCATCAACAGGCCTAGTTCAAATTAATTTTATGGCCCATCTAAATCTTGTTGCTTTAGTTTAGAAAGGAGTTTAATTTTTTCAGCTCACGTTTGCTATACTAAAACATTGTTAAGAGTTATTATCAAAAAAAAAAAAAAAATGTTGTCAAGAGCATAAATTAAGTAGTAATCACTGATTGGGATGTAGCTTAGATGGTAGAGCGCTCACTTAGCATGTGAGAGGTACAGGGATCAATACCCTGCATCTCCACTCCTACCAATTTCATAGGAATCAAATTCAGTGGTAATATATTTGGATCAAATTCAAATACTTCAAAAAATCTTATAAATAAGCTTATCATATTCGAATATGAGAAATAAACATATTAGATTCAAATTTGAATTTTTAAACTTTCGTCAAAATTCAATTCATTTACAGGCTTAGCTCAAATTTGTTTTATGGCATGTCTATTCGACCCCAATTTATATGAATTCATTTTATGATCCGTCTATTCAACCCCAATTTATATGAATTCATTTTATGACCCGACTATTCGACCGTGATTTATCTATATTCATTTTATGGCCTGTCTAAATATTGTTACTTCAATTTAGAAAGCAGTTTAATTTTTTCAGCTCACCTTTGCTATACTAAAATGATGGTATAGTGCCAATCATTGATGGGTTTGTAGCTCAGACGGTATAGTGCTCGTTCTGCATACGGGAGGTACGGGGATTGATACCCCGCATTTCCAGTCCTACCATTTTCATAGGAAACAAATTCAATGGTAATAAATTCGGATCAGATTAAAAGACTTCAAAAAAATCTAATAAATAAGCTTATCATATTCGAATCTGAGAAATAAACTTATTGGATTCAAATTTAAAATTTTCAAATTTCATCCAAATTCGATTCACCTACAGGCCTAGTTCAAATCTATTTTATGGCTCGTCTATATCTTGTTGCCTGAATTTAGAAAGCAATTCAATTTTTCAGCTCACGTTTGCTATACTAAAACATTGTCAAGACCATAAACTAAGGCGTAATCACTGAATGGGCATGCATCTCAGATAGTAGAGTGCTCGCTTAGCATGCAAGAGGTACGGGGATCAATACCCCGTACATCTCCACTCCTACCAATTTCATAGGAATCAAATTCAGTGTTAATAAATTCGGATCAGATTCAAATACGTCAAAAAAAATCTTATAAATAAGCTTATCATATTCGAATTGAGAAATAAATTTATTGGATTCGAATTTGAATTTTTCAAATTTTGTCCAAATTCGATTCATTTATAGGTTTAGTTCAAATTCATTTTATGGCCCGTCTAAATCTTGTTGCTTCAGTTTAGCAAGGAGTTCAATTTTTTTTTCAGCTCACGTTTATTATACTATAACGTTGTTAAGGGTTATTATCAAACAGAAAAAAAAAAAGTAAAATGTTTTCAAGAGCAAAAACTAAGTAATAATCACTCATGGGGATGTAGCTCAGATGGTAGAGCGCTCACTTAGCATGCGAGAGGTACGGGGATCGATACCCAGCATCTCCACTCCTACCATTTTCATAGGAATCAAATTTAGTAGTAATATATTCGGATCAGATTCAAATACTTAAAAAAAGTTTATAAATAGGCTTATCATTTCTAATCTGAGAAATAAACATATTGGACTCGAATTCGAATTTTAAATTTTGTCAAAATTTGATTCAATTTGTTTTATGGCCCGTCGATTCGAGCCCAATTTATATGAATTCGTTTTATGACCCGCCTATTCAACCGTGATTTTTATGAATTCGTTTTATGGCCAATATAAATCTTGTTGCTTCAATTTGAAAGCAGTTCAATGTTTCATCTTACATTTGCTATACTAAAACAGTATGAAAAGCATAAACTAAGTACCAATCACTGATGGGGGTGTAGCTCAAATGGTAGTATGACGACCCCGAAAACCCTTTATTATTATTATTATTATTATTATTATTATTATTCTTGTTAGTGGTTACATACATACATACATACATTGTTATTTACAAAACGTACTAGGCTACATTACATAACATAAGGGTACAACTAAAAGGAGAGTATCAACTTGCTATTTCTACTATCTCTACAAAGCAAAAAGCAACAAAAAACCACAAAATACAGGTACGCAGCGGAAATCCTACATCTTTCTTCCTAGTAAAATGCTTCAAAAGTTTCCTCCTCTTCATCATCATAAAAGCTAGCTTCGGAAGCAGCTAAAGCATTATATAACATGAAATCAACATACGTTGAGTATAAACATTTCTTTATCCACATAAGGTGCTCGGGTGTCAAGTGCACATTAGTTACACATAGCACACATATACTTTCACACTTTTTACCTTTTGTCATCCTGAAAGTGACCCTTATAACTACCCGGGCCGAAATAACAACCAGCACATTTCTCCCGCCAGTCTTATCCTCCAATGGTCGTATCCCAGGTATACGCCTAGTATTGTCCTACGACCCTCTCTCTTGAGTAGATCCCTCCGTCTACCCAAGGGGGGATTAGGAGATGGAAGGGGTGTGAACTCTCCCGGCTACTTAATAGTATGTCCCGGTGGAACACCCCCCAGACTATTCCAGCAGATATGGGCTCATTCACAGAATTGCAATTTGTTCACACATGCACATAATCTTTGAAAGTTTATATTATAGTTTAGTAAAGTAAGCTCCACGCTTATAAATGAAAGCTTTATATTTACTTAGAAATGTTAAATATGTAAATAGCTAGTAGCAAAAATATGTAAATATACAAAATATAAATCTAAATATATAAATATAACTAGTATGAATATATAAATATAAAGATTAAAATATAAATATAAATATATAAATATAACTAGTATGAATATATAAATATAAAGATTAAAATATAACTAGTATAAATATATAAATATATAGATTAAAATATAACTAATATAAATATAAAATATATAGATTAAAATATAACTAGTATAAATATATAGATAGACAAAATATAAGATATATAAATATATGAATACTACATATATACCTATACGTACATATAACATAAAAATATATATATAACTACATATATACATAAAAATATATATATAACTACATATATACATATCCATATAGCATAGATATATATATAGATCTATTATAATTAGGATTAAGTAGATAGGTTAACCTATAATGAATCCCTAAATATATTATATATTTATGTATATCTACGTACAACTTAAACATATAACTTAGAGATAAAAATAATCATAAGTTTAAAATCTTTTATGTATATAAAATAAGCATATCTTTATAACAAAATAAGCATAAATCCATAGTATTTAAAGTGCTAAAATAGGCATAAATCTATAGTATAAAGTATAATAAAAGTTCTATTTATCAAATAATAGATATGTGGAGCTTTCTTTACCAAGACTTTCAAGAACGACATAGGATATTCTCTTAATAGCTCAAATAAAGTATCATGGTTTCATACTACTTCATATAAAGCATAAAACTCACATAATAGCTCAAATAAAGCATAAAAATTCCATATTATTGCAAAAAGGGCACAATAATCACATAGTTTTTCCAAGAAAGCATAGTAAGCACATAGTACTCCAAATAATCATATTAATCACATAATATCTTCAAGATCATGCTCACAAGTCTATCTATCCTTCAAATTCCTCCCAACAAGAGTTATAATATGAAAAATTAACCATAAAGCTTTAAAGTAACATGAAGATGGCAAAATAACTAAAACCCTCAACTTGGAGGCATGCTCAGCAAAATCGAAATTTGGGGTTGGAGAAGTGAAAAGACCAAAATACCCCTTGTTTTGCCCTTTTTTTGAAAATTGCCCAAAAATAGAAATAAAATTCTAAAAATTTGAAAATTAATTTTTATAAGTCAAATAAAATCTAAAATATTTATTTATATTATTATTTTAATTTTTTTGATAATAATTAAGCATTTTAAAAATTAGATTTCAAATTAAGAGCTTAAAGACAAAGTTTTTTGAAAACTACTAAAATTTCTCGGAAAATGGGTAAAAGTTGAAAATAATTTATTAAATAAATTCTGGGAGTTTAGAAAACTTAAATGCATAAAATTTTAAGAATATTTGGATTTTATAATATTTCCTAAAATTTGTGTAGTAAATGCTCATTTGTTCACAAATAAAAATTATATTTTTGATGAATAATTTCTATAAAACAATAATTCACAAAATAGTTCTATATTAAAAAAATGATTCATAAAAATAATGGAAACCCAATGTATAATATAAAATATTTAAATAAAGGATTTTATCGGGTCGTTACAGGTAGAGGGCTCGCTTAGCATGCGGGAGGTACGGGGATGGATACCCTGTATCTCCACCCCTACCATATTCATAGGAATCAAATTCGGTGGTAATAAACTAGGATCATATTCAAATACTTCAAAAAAATCTTGTAAATAAGCAATTCAAATATGATATATAACCTTAATGGATTCGAATTTGAATTTTTCAAATTTCGTCCCAATTCGATTCATTTAGAGGCTTTGTTCAAATTTGTTTTATGGCCTGTCTATTTGACCCCAATTTAAAATAATTCCTTTTATGACCCATCTATTCGATTGTGATATATTTGAATTCGTTTTATAACCTGTCTAAATGTGGTTGGTTCAATTTAGAGGGCAATTCAATTTTTGGAACTCACGTTTGCTGTACTAAAACATTGTGAAAAGCATAAACAAAGTACCAATCACTAATGAGGATGTAGCTCAGACGGTTGAGTGCTCGCTTTGCAAGCGAGATGTACGGGGATCGATAGACCGCATCACCACTCCTACCATTTTCATACGAAACAAATTCAATGGCAATAAATCATGATCAGATTGAAATACTTCAAAAAAATCTTATATAAATAATCTTAACACATTCGAATTTGAGAAATAAACTTATTGGATTCAAATTTGAATTTTTTAAATTTCGTCCAAATTCGATTCATTTACAGGCCTAGTTCAAATTCATTTTATGGCCTATCTAAATCTGGTTGCTTCAATTTAGAAAGCAGTTCAGTTTTTTCAACTCAGGTTTGCTATATTACAATATTGTCAAGAGCATAAACTAAGTTGCAATCATTGATGGGGATGTAGCTCAAATGGTAGAGCACTCGCTTAGCATGTGAGAGGTACGGGGATCCCGCATCTCCACTATTACCATTTTCATTGGATTCAAATTTAGTGGTAATAAATTCCAACTAGATTAAAATGCTTCAAAAATATCTTATAAATAGACTTATCATATTCGAATCTAAGAAATAAACTTATTGGATTCTCATATGAATTTTTAAAATTTTATCCAAATTCGATTCATATACATGCCTAGTTCAAATTCTTGATATGGCCCGCCTATTCAAGCCCGATTCTTATGAATCCATTTTAGGACCCGTCTATTCGTCCGAATTTGTTTTATGGCCCATCTAAATCTTGTTGCTTCAATTTGAAAGCAGTTCAATGTTTTCATTTAATGTTTGCTATACTAAAACATTATGAAAAGCATAATCTAAGTACCAATCAGTGATGGGGGTGTAGCTCAAACTGTAGAGTGCTCGCTTAGCATACAGGAGGTACGGGGATGGATACCCCGCATCTCCACTCCTAACATTTTCATAGGAATCAAATTCGGTGGTAATAAACTAGGATCAGATTCAAATACTTCAAAAACATCTTGTAAATAAGCATATCATATTCGAATATGATATATAACCTTCATGGATTCGGATTTGAATATTTCAAATTTTGTCCCAATTCGATTCATTTAGAGGCTTTGTTCAAATTTGTTTTATGGCCCGTCTATTCGACCCCGACTTATACGAATTCCTTTTATGACCCGTCTACTTGACTGTAATATATTTGAATTCATTTTACAACTTGTCCAAGAGTGGTTGCTCCAACTTAGAAAGCGATTCAATTTTTTGACTTCACGTGTGCTGTACTAAAGCACAGTGAAAAGCATAAACAAAGTACCAATCACTAATGGGCTCAGACAATCGAGTGCTCACTTTGCATGCGAGATGTACGGGGATCGATACGCCACATCTCCACTCCTACCATTTTCATACGAAACAAATTCAATGGTAATAAATTAGGATAACATTGAAATACTTCAAAAAAAAATCTTATAAATAATCTTATCACATTTTAATTTGAGAAATAAACTTATTGGATTCAAATTTGAATTTTTTAAATTTTGTCCAAATTCGATTCATTTACAGGCCTAGTTCAAAATCTAGTGGCTTCAATTCAGAAAGCTGTTCAGTTTTTTCAACTCACGTTTGCTATATTACAATATTGTCAAGAGCATAAACAAAATTGCAATCACTAATGGGGATGTAGCTCAGATGGTAGAGCGCTCGCTTAGCATGCGATAGGTACGGGGATCGATACCCCGCATCTCCACTCCTACCATTTTCATACGAATCAAATTTAGTTGTAATAAATTCTGACAAGATTAAAATACTTCAAAAATATCTTATAAATAAGCTTACCATATTCGAATCCAAGAAATAAACTTATTGGATTCTCATATGAATTTTTAAAATTTTGTCCAAATTTAATTCATATTCAGGCCTAATTCAAATTCTTTTTATGGCCCTTGTATTCGAGCCCGATTTTTATGAATTCGTTTTATACCCCGTCTATTCGACCATGATTTTTATGAATTCGTTTTATGGCCCATCTAAATCTTGTTGCTTTAATTTGAAAGTAGTTCAATGTTTTCATCTCACGTTTGCTATTCTAAAACATTATGAAAAGCATAAACTAAGTACCAATCACTGATGGGGGTGTAGCTCAAACGGTAGAGTGCTCGCTTAGCATGCGGGAGGTACAGGGATGGATACACTGTATCTCCACTCCTACCATTTTCATAGGAATCAAATTCGGTGGTACTAAACAAGGATTCGATTCAAATACTTCAAAAAAAATTTGTAAATAAGCTTATCATATGCGAATATGATACAAAACCTTAATGGATTCGAATTTGAATTTCTCAAATTTCGTCCCAATTCGATTAATTTAGAGGCTTTGTTCAAATTTGTTTTATGGCCAGACTATTCGACCCCTATTTATTTTAATTCCTTATATGTCTCGTCTATTCGACTGTAATATATTTGAATTCGTTTTATAGCCTGTGTAAATGTGGTTGCTTCAATTTAGAAAGCAATTCAATTTTTTGACCTCACGTATGCTGTAGTAAAACATTGTGAAAAGCATAAACAAAGTACCAATCACTATTGGGGATGTAGCTCAGACGGTCCAGTGCTCGCTTTGCATGCGAGATGTACGGGATCCATACGCCGCATCTCCACTCCTACCATTTTCATACGAAACAAATTCAGTGGTAATAAATTACGATCAGATTGAAATAATTCAAAATTTTTTTTATAAATAATCTTATCACATTCAAATTTGAGAAATAAATTTATTCGATTCAAATTTGAATTTTTTAAATTTCATCCAAATTCGATTCATTTACAGGCCGGGCTCAAATTCTTTTTATGGCCCGTCTAAATCTAGTTGGTTCAATTTATAAAGTAGTTCAGTTTTTTTAAACTCACGTTTGATATATTACAATATTGTCAAAAGCATAAACTAAGTTGTAATCACTGATGGGGATGTAGCTCAGATGGTAGAGCGCTCGCTTAGCAAGCGAGAGGTGCGGGGATCGATACCCCGCATCTCCACTCCTCCCATTTTCATAGGAATCAAATTTAGTTGTAATAAATTCTGACCAGATTAAAATACTTCAAAATTATTTTATAAATAAGCTTACCATATTCAAATCCAAGAAATAAACTTATTGGATTCTCATATGAATTTTTAAAATTTTGTCCAAATTCGATTCATATATAGGCCTACTCCTCCCATTTTCATAGGAATCAAATTTAGTTGTAATAAATTCTGACCAGATTAAAATACTTCAAAATTATTTTATAAATAAGCTTACCATATTCAAATCCAAGAAATAAACTTATTGGATTCTCATATGAATTTTTAAAATTTTGTCCAAATTCGATTCATATATAGGCCTAATTAAAATTCTTTTTATGGCCCTTCTATTCGAGCCTGATTTTTATGAATTCGTTTTATAACCCGTCTATTCGACCATGATTTTTATGAATTCGTTTTATGGCCCATCTAAATCTTGTTCCTTTAATTTGAAAGTAGTTCAATGTTTTCATCTCACATTTGCTATACTAAAACATTATGAAAAGCCTATACTAAGTACCAATCACTGATTGGGGTGTAGCTCAAACGGTAGAGTGCTCGCTTAGCATGCGGGAGGTACGGGGATGGATACCCTACATCTCCACTCCTACCATTTTCATAGGAATCAAATTTGGTGGTACTAAAATAGGATTAGATTCAAATACTTCAAAAAAATCTTGTAAATAAGCTTATCATATTCAAATATGATATATAACCTTAATGGATTCGAATTTGAATTTTTCAAATTTCGTCCAAATTCGATTCATTTAGAGGCTTTGTTCAAATTAGTTTTATGGCCAGACAATTTGACCCCTATTTATATGAATTCCTTATAACCCGTCTATTAGACTGCAATATATTTGAATTCGTTTTATAGCCTGTCTAAATGTGGTTGCTTCAATTGAGAAAGCAATTCAATTTTTCGACCTCACGTATGTTGTAGTAAAACATTGTGAAAAGCATAAACAAAGTACCAATCACTAAGGGGATGTAGCTCAGATAGGTCCAGTGCTCTTTGCATGCGAGATGTACGGGATCGATATGCCGCATCTCCACTCCTACCATTTTCATACGAAACAAATTCAATGGTAATAATTAGGATCAGATTGAAATACTTCAAAAAAAATCTTATAAATAATCTTGTCACATTCGAATTTAAGAAATAAACCTATGGATTCAAATTTGAATTTTTTAAATTTCATCCAAATTCGATGCATTTACAGGCCTAGTTCAAATTCATTTTATGGCCCGTCTAATCTAATTGGCTTCAATTAAGAAAGCAGTTCAGTTTTTTAACTCTCCTTTGCTATAGTTACAATATTGTCAAGAGCATAAACTAAGTTGTAATCACTGATGGGGATGTAGCTCAGATGGTAGAGCGCTCGCTTAGCATGCGAGAGGTACGGGGATCGATACCCCGCATCTCCACTCCTCCCATTTTCATAAGAATCAAATTTAGTGGAAATAAATTCTGACCAGATTAAAATTCGTAAAAATATCTTTTGAATAAGCTTATCATATTCGAATCTTAGAAATAAACTTATTGGATTCTCATATGAATTAATAAAATTTTGTCCAAATTCGTTTCTTATATAGGCCTAGTTCAAATTTGTTTTGTGGCCCGTCTATTCGAGCCCAATTTTTGTGAATTTGTTATATGACCCGTCTATTCGACCATGATTTATACCAATTCGTTTTATGGCCCATCCAAATCTTTTAGCTTCAATTTGAAAGCGGTTCAATGTTTTCATCTCACGTTTGCTATACTAAAACATTATCAAAAGCAAAATCTAAGTACCAATCACTGATGGGGGTGTAGCTCAAACTGAATAGTGCTTGCTTAGCATACGGGAGGTACGGGGATGGATACCCCACATCCCCACTCCTACCATTTTCATAGGAATCAAATTTGGTGATTATAAACAAGGATCAGATTCAAATACTTCAAAAAAATCTTATAAATAAGCTTATCATATTCGAATGTGATACATAACCTTAATGGATTCGAATTTGAATTTCCCAAATTTCATCCCAATGCGATTCATTTAGAATTTGTTTTATGGCCCGGCTATTCGACCCCGATTTATATGAATTCCTTTTGTCACCCATCTATTCGACTGTAATATATTTGAATTCGTTTTATAGCCTGTCTAAATGTGGTTGCTTCAATTTAGAAAGCAATTCAGTTCTTTGACCACACGTTTGCTGTACTAAAACATTGTGAAAAGCATAAACAAAGTACCAATCACTAATGGGGATGTAGCTCAGACGGTCGAGTTCTCGCTTTGCATGCGCAATGTAGGGGGATCGATACGCCGCATCTCCACTCCTACCATTTTCATATGAAACAAATTCAATGGTAATAAATTAGGATCCGATTGAAATACTTCAAAAAAATCTTATAAAGTAGCTTATCACATTCGAATTTGAGAAATAACATTAATGGATTCAAAAAAAATCTTATAAAGTAGCTTATCACATTCGAATTTGGGAAATAACATTATTGGATTCAAATTTGAATTTTTTAAATTTCATCCAAATTCGACGCATTTACAAGCCTAGATCAAATTCATTTTATGGCCCGTCTAAATCTAGTTGCTTCAATTCGGAAAGCAGTTTAGCCTTTTCAAATCATGTTTACTATATTACAATATTGTCAAGAGCATAAACTAAGTTGTAATCACTGATGGGGATGTAGCTCAGATGGTAGAGCGCTCGCTTAGCATGCGAGAGGTACGGGGATCGATACCCCGCATCTCCACTCCTAAATTTTCATAAGGATCAAATTTAGTGGTAATAAATTCCGACCAGATTAAAATACTTCAAATATATCTTATAAATGAGCTTATCATATTCGAATTTAAGAAATAAACTTATTGGATTCTCGTATGAATTTTTAAAATTTTGTCCCGATTCGATTCATATACATGCTTAGTTCAAATTCTTTTTATGGCCCGTTTATTAGACCATGATTTATATGAATTTGTTTTATGGCCCATCTAAATCTTGTTACTTCAATTTGAAAGTCGTTCAATGTTTTCATCTCACATTTGCTATACTAAAACATTATGAAAAGCATAAACTACGTACCAATCACTGATGTCGGTGTAGCTCAAATGGTAGAGTGCTCGCATAGCATGCGGGAGGTACGGGGATGGATACCCCGCATCTCCACTCCTACCATTTTCAAAGGAATCAAATACTTCAAAAAAATCTTGTAAATAAGCTTATCATTTTCGAATATGATATATAACCTTAATGGATTTGAATTTGAATTTTTCAAATTTCGTCCCAATTCGATTCATTTAGAGGCTTTGTTAGAATTTGTTTTATGGCCCGTCTATTCGACCCCGATTTATATGAATTCACTTTGTGACCCGTCTATTCGACTGTAATATATTTGAATTCGTTTTATAGCCTGTCTAAATGTGGTTGCCTCAATTTAGAAAGCATTTCAATTTTTCGATCTCACGTCTCTTGTACTAAAACATTGTGAAAAGCATAAACAAAGTACCAATCACTAATGGGGATGTAGCTCAGACGGTCGAGTGCTCGCTTTGCATGCGAGATGTACGGGGATCGATGCGCCGCATCTCCACTCCTACCATTTTCATACGAAAAAAATTCAATGGTAATAAATTAGGATCCGATTGAAATACTTCAAAAAAATCTTATAAACAAGCTTATCATATTCGAATTTGAGAAACAACCTTAATGGATTGAAATTTGAATTTTTTAAATTTCATCCAAATTCGATGCATTTACAGGCCTAGTTCAAATTAATTTTATGGCCCGTCTAAATGTACCTGCTTCAATTCAGAAACCAGTTCAGTTTTTTCAACTCACGTTTGCTATATTACAATATTGTCAAGAGCATAAACTAAGTTGTAATCACTGATGGGGATGTAGCTCAGATGGTAGAGCGCTCGCTTAGCATGCGAGAAGTACGGGGATCGATACCCCGCATCTCCACTCCTCCCATTTTCATAAGAATCAAATTAGTGGTAATAAATTCCGACCTGATTAAAATACTTCAAAAATATCTTATAAATAAGCTCATCATATTCGAATCTAAGAAATAAACTTATTGGATTCTCATATGAATTTTTAAAATTTTGTCCAAATTCGATTTTTATACAGGCCTAGTTCAAATTCTTTTTATGGCCCGTCTATACGAGCCCGATTTTTATGAATTCGTTTTATGATCCGTCCATTCGACCATGATTTATATGAATTCGTTTTATGGCCCATCGAAATCTTGTGGCTTAAATTTGAAGGCAGTTCAATGTTTTCATCGCACATTTGGTATAGTAAAACATTACGAAAAGCATAAACTAAGTACCAATCACTGATGGGGTGTAGCTCAAACGGCAGAGTGCTTGCTTAGCATGTGGGAGGTACGGGGATGGATACCTCACATCTCCACTCCTACCATTTTCATAGGAATCAAATTAGGTGGTAGTAAACTAGGATCAGATTCAAATACTTCAAAAAAAATCTTGTAAATAAGCTTATGATATTTGAATATGATATATAACCTTAATGGATTTGAATTTAAATTTTTCAAATTTCGTCCCAATTCTATTCATTTTGAGGTTTTGTTTAAATTTGTTTTATGGCCCGTCTATTCGACCCCGATTTATGTGAATTCCTTTTATGATCCGTCTATTTGACTGTAATATATTTGAATTCGTTTTATAGCCTGTCTAAATGTGGTTGCTTCAATTTAGAAAGCAATCCAATTTTTTGACCTCACGTTTGCTATACTAAAACATTGTGAAAAGCGTAAACAAAGTACTAATCACTAATGGGGATGTAGCTCAGACGGTCGAGTGCTCACTTGGCATGAGAGATGTACGGGGATCGATACGCCGCATCTCCACTCCTACCATTTTCATATGAAACAAATTTAGTGGTAATAAATTAGGATCAGATTGAAATACTTCAAAAAAAAATCTTATAAATAAGCTTGCCATATTCGAATTTGAGAAATAAACATATAGGATTCATTTTATCGCCCATCTAAATATTCGAATTTTTTTCAGAACATTTTTGCTATACTAAAACATTGTCAAGAGCATAAACTAAGTACTAATCCCTAACGGGGAAGTAGCTCAAATGGTAGAGTGCTCGCTTAGCATGCGAGAGGTACAGGGACCTATACCCCGCATCTCCACTCCTACTATTTTTGTAAGAACCAAATTCAGTGGTAATAAATTCAAATCAGATTCGAATACTTATCATATTCTAATATGAGAAATAAACTTATTGGATTTGCATTTGAATTTTTCAAATTTTGTCCGAATTCGATTCATTTACAGGCCTGGTTCAACTTTGTTTGATGGCCCATCTATTTCACCCCGATTTATATGAATTCGTTTTATGACCCGTCTATTCAACCATGATTTATGTGAATTAGTTTTGTAGCCCGTCTAAACCTTGTTGCTTCAATTTAGAAAGCAGTTCAATGTTTTCAGCTCACATTTGCTATACTAAAACATTGTGAAAAGCAAAGACTTAGTACCAATCACCAATAGGGATGTAGCTCAGATGGTCGAGCATTCGCTTTGCATGTGAGATGCATAAGGATCGATATGCCGCGCCTCCACTCCTACCATTTAGTGGCAATGTATTCAGATTAGATTCAAATACTTCAAAAAAATCTTATAAATAAGTTTATCATATTCGAATTTGAGAAATAAACATATTGGATTCGAATTTGAATTTTTCAAATTTCGTAAAAATTCGATTCATTTACAAGCCTAGATCAAATTTGTTTTATGGCTCGTCTATTTGACCCTGATTTATATGAATTCGTTTTATGACCTTCCTATTCGACTGTGATTTATATGAATGAGTTTTATGGCCTGTCTAAATCCTATTGCTTCAATTTAAAAAGCAATTCAATTTTTTTAGCTCACGTTTACTATACTAAAATGTTGTCAAAAGCATAAACTAAAAACTAATCACTGATGGGGATGTAGCTCAAATGGTACAGCGCTTGCTTTGCATGCGAGAGGTACGGGGATCGATGCCCCGCATCTCCATTCCTACCATTTTTGTAAGAAACAAATTCAATGGTAATAAATTCGAATCAAATTCAAATACTTGAAAAAAAATCTTATAAATAAGCTTATCATGTTCAAATCTGAGAAATAAACTTATTGGATTCAAATTTGAATTTTTCAAATTTAATCCAAATTCGATTCATTTACAGGTCTAATTCAAATTCATTTTATGGCCCGTCTAAATCTTGTTGCTTCAATTTAGAAAGGAGTTGAATTTTTTCAATTCGCGTTTGCTATATTAAAACATTGTCAAGAACATAAACTAAGTCGTAATCACTGATGGGGATGTAGCTCAGGCGGTAGAGCACTCGCTTAGCATGCTAGAGGTATGAGGATCGATACCCCATATCTCCATTGCCTACCATTTTCATAGGAATCAAATTCGGTGGTAATAAATTCAGATCAGATTCAAATACATCAAAAAAATCTTAATAATAAGATTGTCATATTCGAATATGAGAAATAAAGTTGTTGGATTCAAATTAGAATCTTTCAAATTTCGTCAAAATTTGATTCATTTACGAGCTTAGTTCAAAATAGTTTTATGGCTCGTCCATTTGACCATGTTTCATGTGAATTTGTTTGCTAGCCTATCTAAATCTTGTTGCTTCAATTTTGAAAGCTGTTCAATTTTTGCAGCTCACGTTTGCTATACTAAAATATTGTCAAAAGCATAAACTAAGTACTAATCACCGATGCAGATATAGCTCAGATGGTAGAGCTATCGCTTTGCATGCGAAATGTACGGGGATCAATACCCCGCATCTCCACTCCTGCAATTTTCATATGAAACAAATTCAATGGTAATAAATTTGGATCAAATTCAAATACTTCAAAAAAAAAAATTGTAAATAATCTTACCATATTCGAATTTGTGAAATAAACTTATTGGATTCAAATTTGAATTTTTCAAATTTTGTCCGAATTGAATTCATTTACAGGCCTAGTTAAAATTCATTTTGTGGCCCATCTAAATCTTGTTGCTTCAATTTAGAAAGCAGTTCAATTTTTTCAACTCGCGTTTGCTAAACTAAAACGTTGTCAAGAGCATGAACTAAGTAGCAATCACTAGTGGGGATGCAACTCAGATGGTAGAGCGCTCGCTTAGAATGTGAGAGGTATGGGGATGGATACCCCGCATCTCCACTCCTACCATTTTCATAGGAATCAAATTCAGTGGTAATAAATTAGGATCAGATTCGAATACTTCAAAAAAATCTTATAAATAAGCTTATCATATTCAAATCTGATAAATATACTTATTGGATTCGAATTTGAATTTTTCAAATTTCGTCCAAATTCGATTCATATACAGGCTTAGTACAAATTTGTTTTATGTCCCGTTATTCGACCTTGATTTATATGTATTCATTTTATGACCCGTCTATTCGACCGTGATTTATATGAATTCGTTTTATAGCATGTCTAAATGTTGTCGCTTCAATTTAGAAAGCAATTCAATTTTTTGGCCTCACGTTTGCTATACTACAATGTTGTCAAAAGAACAAACTAATTACCAATCATTGATGGAGATGTAGCTTAGATGGTAAAGCGCTCGCTTTGCGTGTGAGAGGTACGGGGATCCATACCCCGTATCTCCACTCCTACCACTTTGATAGGAAAAAAAAAATGAAATGGTAATAAATTCAGATCAGATTCAAATACTTCACAAAAGTCTTATAAATAAGCTTATCATCTTTGAATTTGAGAAATAAACTCATTGGATTCAAATTTGAATTTTTAAAATTTCTTCCATATTTGATTCATTTACAAGCCTAGTTCAAATTCATTTTATGGCCGTCTAAATCTTGTTGCTTCAATTTAGAAAGCAGTTTAGTTTTGCTAACTCACTGTTTGTTATACTAAAACATTGTAAAGAGCATAAACTAAGTAGTAATCGTTGATGGGGATGTAGCTCAAATGGTAGAGCACTCGTTTAGCATGCGAGAGGTATGGGGATGGATACCCCGCATCTCCACTCCTACCATTTTCATAGGAATCAAATTTAGTGGTAATAAATTCGGACCAAATTCAAATACTTCCAAAAATTCTTATCAATAAGCTTATCATATTCGAATCTAAGAAACAAACTTCTTGGATTCGCATTTGAATTTTTCAAATTTTGTCCAAATTCGTTTCATGACCCATCTATTTGACCCCGATTTATGTGAATTTGTTTTATGATTCGTCTATTCAACCATGATTTATATGAATTCGCTTTATGGCCTGTCTAAATCTTGTTGCTTCAATTGTGAAAGCAGTGCAATGTTTTCAGCTCACATTTGCTATACTAAAACATTGTGAAAAGCATAAACTAAGTACCAATCGCTAATAGGGATGTAGCTCAGATGGTAGAGCGCTCGCTTTGCATGCGAGAGGTACGAGGATCAATACCCTGCATCTCCACTCCTACCATTTTCATACGAAACAAATTCAATAGTAATAAATTCGAATCAAATTCAAATACTTCAAAAAAAATTTATAAATAAACTTATCTTTGAATTTTTCGATATATTTACAGGTCTAGTTCAAATTCATTTTATGGCCCATCAAAATGTTATTGCTTCAATTTAGAAAGCAGTTGCCATTGGGCTTAGAGCCGAGTGGTAAGAGTTCGAAAGTGGTATCAAGGATGTCCTGAGTTTGAACCCTCTTGTTTTCTACCCCTTCCCCTTTGAGTGTGTGTGTGCGTATGTATGGGGATGTTTTCCGGTTGACATCTATAGGGTGTCCCAAGATGATTGTATCACAAAAAATGTAGAAAGCAGTTCAATTTTTTCAGCTCACTTTTGTTATACTAAAATGTTGTCAAGAGCTTAAATTAAGTAGTAATCACCAATGGTAGTGTAGCTCAGACGGTAGACCGCTCGCTTAGAATGCGAGAGGTATGTGGATCGATACCCTGCATCTCCACTCCTACCATTTTCATAGGAACCAAATTCAGTGGTAACAAATTCGAATTAGATTCAAATACTTCAAAAAAACTTATAAATAAGCTCATCATATTCGAATTTGGGAAATAAACTTATTCGATTTGCATTTGAATTTTTTCAAATTTCGTCCAAATTCAATTCATTTACAGGCCTAGTTCAAATTCGTTTGATGACCCATCTATTTGACCCCGATTTATATGAATTCGTTTTATGATCCGTCTATTCAACCATGATTTATATGAATTTGTTTTATGGCCCGTCTAAATCTTGTTGCTTCGATTTAGAAAGTAGTTCAATGCTTTCAGCTCACATTTGCTATACTAAAACATTGTTGAAATCATAAACTAAGTACCAATCACTAATGAGGATGTAGCTTAGATGGTCGAGCGCTCACTTCGCATGCGAGATGTACGGGGATCGATATGCCACATCTCCACTCCTACCATTTTCATAGGAAACAAATTCAATGGTAATAAATTCAGATCAGATTGAAATACTTCAAAAATATCTTATAAATAAGTCTACCATATTCGAATTTGAGAAATAAACTTATTGGATTCAAATTTCGTCCGAATTCGATTCATTTACAATCCTAGTTCAAATTCAGTTTTATGGCTTGTTTGTTTGACCCCGATTTATATGAATGCGTTTTATGACCCGTCTATTCGACCGTGATTTATAGTAATTCATTTTAGGGCCCGTCTAAATCTTGTTGCGTCAATTTAGAAAGCAATTCAATGTTTTCAACTCACATTTGCTATACTAAAACGTTGTCAAAAGCATAAACTAAGTACCAATTACCGATGGGGACGTAGCTAAGATGGTAGAGTGCTCGATTAGCATGCGAGAGGTAACATGCAGTTCTAAATTCATAAAAAAAAAACCCACCTTTCTCTAGTGGTTTAGCTTTGCTTATATGTATTTGTCTATGTGAGTTGGATGCTTAATTTGGTTTTCTAAAGTGGGTTTCGATATTGGGTTCATATGTGTGGATCTGCCCAGTGTGTGTGTGTGTTTTGTGGGTTGCTAGATCTTGGGCGATTAATGTGGATGTTTATCATGCATCATCTTAAATTTTTCAATACCATACAAATTTCATCTCAAAAATCCACTGAAAATACTATAAATACAATTTACATATGAAGTGTAAATTTAATAAAATTGATACATAGCTTATGAGGTATTTACAATTTTTAAATGATGCGGATTAATTTATTATTATATTATATTTAAGGGATAATGATTTTTTGCCTTCCGAATTATGACTTTTTTTAGACTTTGCTACCTAAACTTTTTTTTTTTTTTGTCTCCATTTACCATCCAAACTACATGATTTTTTGAATTTACCACATGGGAGCGAATTCCGGTCAAAAAAGTCACAGGAGTAATACCATGTACATGGCATGTGATTTTGGTAGGGATATTTTCGTCATTTCGTTTGTAGAAAAATTGTTTGCAAAAATGTGCCCCATAGGATTCAAACTTAGGCTGAGGAGTGCAACCACACCCAATACCACTTGACCAATTACCATTGTTGTTAAATATATTATGGGCTAATTGATTTGTTTGTACTATATAGAATCAAATAAATGAATTTTAGTATCAATTTAAAATTCATAAAAAATAAAAGAAATATGTTTATTTTGTGAATTAATAATTGATATTACTTTTATTTTAATATAAATTTTTAATCCAAAAAAATAAAAGGAATAAATTATTCTTTTGAAAGAAAATTTTATCTTGCTAATTAATTAATTTTAAAAAGAAATTGATAAAAAAAAATTATCCCATTTCTTTCAAAAAAATATTTTTTATTTATCCCATTTCTTTTAAAAAAATATTTTTCATTTTATTTTTTATCCCATTCTTTTAAATTTTTTTTTATCAATTTCTTTTTAAAATTCTGTAAACATTTTACTATGATTATGTCATTGTTATTTTATTTTTTATTTTTTAGGATTACAACATTAGATTTGAGTAGTTGAATCACGTGAATCGTGGAAGGGTTTTTATGAGCACAAATATCCAACAATTTAGTCTAAGCTTGTTTACCCCCGTACGTTGCCCTAAACAATTCCGATTACTTAATGCTCTATTTACTTTTGTACTTTGGTATAACAAATAATATTATAGTAATTGAATATGTAAGACGATATTAAACGCCTTTGTCTCTTAATTTAAGTTTGATAGTTTCTATAATTTGCATTAAATACTCTTTGTGCCGTAAAAACATCAAAAACATCCTAAATATTAAAAATTTACATGTATGAACAAGAATAATCATGAATAACAATAGAGTACATTCACCTCCTCCACTATGATAAATCATATAGAGCTACAATCCCCTTCATTTAGATGTAATTAATTTGATCTCAAATTTATGAAGCTCAAATTTTATTAATGGAAGTTACTTTGATCAATTTGAAAACTAATTACATAGTTTTATACATTACTTATAAGTTTTTCTCACTTAAAAGATTATTAATTTCATTAAGGTAATGATATGGCATATCCATAATCGTGTCATGGGGCAAAATATCAGGGCCTCAATAAAAGTCATTTGGATCACAAATGCTTGAGGAACTTCTTCAAGGGTACCTTTCCAAACTCCTAGGATAATTCAGGTACCAACTTCTAAAAACCTTATAACCAAACTCCTCGTTTAACAACATACATAGCCCTATCCTCAAGGATGGCACCTCTGAGGGCACAATGACAAAAGTCCACAACCAACTAGGGGGGCTCCCCTTGAAATGCAATTTGACCTTAGGTAGACCAGAAAACTCCAACAAGATGCTATATCTCCTAGTGTAAATTTCAACATTTTAATGCTCAACCCCTTAGATGTTTTATAGCATTTAATGAATCTACAATGGGGCATGTGATCATCAAGTGGATGTTGACATGGGTGTCATGTTGCCTAATTAGCTTATATTAATCTCATCATTGTATTCTAAAATAACAGATATTTTCTCTATATGGCTATTTTATAAATACCTCAAACATTTATTGTGTTAGCTAAGGCATTAATAATACTAAATCTCTCAGTCTCCTCAATATTTCATAAGTTTAATGACTTAAGTATCATGTGTTTCACCTTGCATGCATGTCTAGAGGTTTTCCCTTTTTTTCCATATACTTTAGCCCCCTCGAGATCATTTGGCTGCTCGATCTTGAGCTCCACCAAATTTAACCCGCATCAAGTAAGTTATAAGTTCTTTTTTCTAATCACTATTCACTACAAGAAAATTAATTTTTTGCTGGGATAAAAAAAATAGTAGCAAAAGAGCAAAACTCGTAGCAAAAAGGTTTTTGCTACGAATTTACTATTGTAGCTAATAGAGCCAAATCAAATACTTTTACTACGAGCAAAGACTTTATTAAATAGCTTTTACTATAAACTTATCAAATTTTACTACAATATGACTTTTGTAGCCAATAAAATCGAAATAAGCCACCTTTTTTGCTACAAAATTATTATTTTTTGTTATTTCCACCAAAATAATTATTTTTATTTTCTTTTTTAGCATGACTCTTGTTGCGCCAACTGAGAACTGAACCATCAAATCTGGATTCTGCACCATGGCAAGCCACATGCACACCCCTGGACGAGCTTATATTTGCATAAGTTGAGATTTGAATCCTAACCTCCAACATACACAATGATAAGTCTTGCTGTTGTACCATTATAATTCTTGAGTTATACATGCTTATCATATGTTTTTGAAAATTATCAATTTATTAATTTAATATTATTTACTTATTACTTATATATCTTTAGTTTCATTATATCTAAAGTTAAATTATTCATTTTAATTTAGCATAAGTGACAAGTAAAATATGCAATAATGTATAAGATATAATAAATATTTTAATTTTACAGTCATAAAATTTAATTTTAGCATAATTAAATTATATTTTACTTTTTTTTTAATTTGCACACACATTCAGTGTGCTCCACCAACTAGTAATTTACTAAATTCTCTCTCTCTCTCTCTCTCTCTCTCTCTCTCTCTCTCTCCTTCTTCTCTTCAAATTTAAATCTAAAAATTCTATTAGGTTTTACTTATCTCTTCTATTCCAATTAAAACACCAAAAATCATATATATTATAATTTTTCCTCTCTTGAAATAAGAAGCTAAAAACAAACAAATCCTATAGTATTCGACTTTTTCTTCAAAAGCAACGTACAAGAAGGTTTTGTATACTAATTTTGAAATTTATACATTTATTTTATTTCTTTTTTGTAATAGATTTTTGTATAAATATTTCAAATTTAGGATTGTTGATATGAATTTTGATGGTTGTTCAATATTAAGCTTAATGAATCTTGATATTTATTTGCTGGGCTATTGAACTTGAATCAATATCTTACTAATTTGAAACTTGATCACATTTAATTGGGAGTGATTATGGAATGTAATGGTGGAGAAAAAAAATGATGTTTTTTGAGTTTTGAATATATTTTTTGATTGTGAGAGAGAGAGAGAGAGAGAGAGAGAGAGAAATCTATTTTAATACTTTTTGAGTTTTGATTGTATAATTATGTCGGTTTATGTCAATTTTGTTGAGTACTGTTAAAAAATTATTTGTTAAATATATTTCAAAAGCAACCTATTATCCATTATATTTACTTCTTTCAAAATAGAGAATAGCTTTTTATTTTTTTAGGATCACTTTTTATATATTGTTTTGATTGTAACAATTTTATATTGATTGTATGCGGATAAATATAATAATTTTTGTTATTTTATATGTCAGTATTATATATAACCCTTATATTTGAAAATTTTAATAACGAATGATGTCAAAAAAATGTTATCCTTCTTTAATCTAATTTCTAGCTTCGTCCCTTTGTTAAATATCAAATTAAAGTTACGTGGAGATTAAAATTGCAAAAATTTGAATTATATAAATTGTAATTTGAGACATATGTATTCAACGGAATCAAACTAAACTACCACACTACTATACACTTTTCGGATGGGGGGCGGTGGGGCCCTATATATATATATGAGGATAAAATAAAATTTTCCCAAAATTTGAAGAATTATGAAAATCCTTGAGATGTGAAACATCGTCCTCTTTTTCTCTAGATTTTATGTAATTTCCTACGTGGGTTTGATGTTAAAGAAAAAAAGTGGACTTACTTTATTTAAGAATAATATATATGTTTTTCTTAAAGTCGTTTGGTTTAACACAGTTAAGATAAATATAACTGTGATTGAATACAATTTACTCTCTTAATCATATACTATGAATTCATTTGGATGGGTCTTTTTGAGAGAAAAAATACTTATTTTTTGAAAAAAATACTCCAGACAAAAAATATTATATCTAGATAGGTATTTTTAAAAAAATAGAAGCCAGAAAAAAAGTTAAAAAATATTTTTTTTAGTAGCTATTTTAGAACAGCTTCAAATAAAAGTACATTTTAAAGCACTTTAAACTGCTGTATCCAAATGTAAAATTGATTGACTTAAAAAGACAAAAAACCCTACCATTAAAAACACAATTCAAGAATTTTTTTTTTAAACACATCCAAACGACCCTATATCATTTAACTTTTTTAAACGAAAAAATGTAATACTTTTTCCCTCCCTCAATTATATATTTTAACAAAAGTATCTGGAGACCTATGTAAATTGTATACTTATACATAAAAATAGTTCACAAAATATTTAAACTAATTTATGACCTTATTAAATTTTAAATTATGTTATAACTAAAGTTGTTGACTTTTCAATCAAAAGTCAGTCTTCGAATCTTCTAAAATCGATATAAATGTAGACTCCAAAAGTAACATTTATTATTTTATTACTCACTTTCCTTTTCTCATATTTTGGACTGGTGAATTATTCCTCTGCTGATGGAGTCCAAAATTTCCCAAAATAAAACAAAATCAGATTCAAAACCCTTGCATTTCCCTCCTCTTTCAAGAACAATCGACAATCAGTAACAATGGAGCCGATATTTCAGCCTCCGATCGTCGATATCACCAACAGGTATGCTTCATTTTGATCGGTGATTCTTTAATATCCTTGTTAAATAATGAAATTGTGATCTGTGAATTCCTAAAGCTGTTATGATTGCTCGTTTCATGCTTGTGAGCCCACATCACGATTTGCTTTACAGGTTTATTTTGATTGATCATGAATGTGAGATAATCGTCAGATTATGGGCTTATATGCTTCTTGTACCTCTGAATTGTTAACTGCATTTTGATCCGAAACGGTGAAAAGACTTTATGCCTTTTTGATTCTTGATGTGGTGAATTGTATAGTAGCTCCTTTATGCCTTTTTGATTCTTGATATTCCGACTGAGGAATGGACCATTAAATGTAAATGACTGCATTAGTGTGCAAAGTGTCTTCATCATCGCTCGCTTTCGTGATGTGCATGTCGTTTTTTATCTTTTGTTAGCTTGGGAAATTTAACACTATACGGTGAATTTATTTGGTTTTATATCTTAACCTTATCATTCTATTACATTTCTGATTCTTTGAGTGGATACGTGCATTTTTATGTTTGAAATCCTTTACTTGGCGCTCAGTAGTTTATGTGATTTAGAAAGAGATGGCTACTAAATGATTAGAATTTGAAATAACAATAGCACTTTCAGTGGCTCTTAAAAAAAAGTACAACGCCGAGGTGTATCAATTGACGGTTGATCGCCGGCAAAGTTGCACCATCTTACTCCTGGCCTGGTCTTAACCTAACAAACAATAATGAAAAGGAAAACTGCCCGTCGAATGGAGGGAAACAATACAACTCGTATTCTATGATCAGAAAAATATCGATTACCCTTCTTTCTGGACATCGAAATTTGCTGCAAATATACAGTTGTTGATATAACTAACATAGGGGAAGATCAGCTGGAGGAGACTCTAATGTTTGCAGTTCTCCAACACCATTTTCCACCAGGAAAGCCATTCCCAAACCCCACGTGAGGTGGACATCCAAGTGACAGTGCATAAGCCAGACCCCTGTTAATGTTGAAACTTACACATTAGTGTATTTCAATATGAAAGTATGAAAATAGGGACTTGAATGGAAAATACACATGCATATAAATGCTTTTATATCTTGTAGTAACCTGGATTGTCAGCGACGAATCTGATCACTGCCCACCCTCCAACAGGTACACTTGCCGTATTTCGGAAAGGTGGATCTATGAGATTAAATTTGGCTGTATCTCTACTAGGTTTGAAATTCCCAAAGCCTTCAGCAATTATATAGAAGTCGTTACCATGAAGATGAATTGGGTGGTTCTCAGCTGTGAATATACTTGTTCCCTGCAACACCACCTCTACTGTTTCCCCGTATTTTAGCTTGTAAACCTCAGTACCCGGAACAGGTTGCCATAGCAAGCGGCTCACGTTTCCAGTGTAATCAAACTTTACTGGTGGATTTGCTGGGAAATTTGTTGTGAAAACTCCAGGTATACCCTGTTGATGTGCTTGCAGCAAGGAGAAGTTGGACGGGAGCACAAACGATACATTGTTCATGCTGGCTGCAAATCGGGTACCATTTGGACCCTGACAGGTTCTGGCACTTGCACCAGGGGGGCACCTGTTGAGTCCCAGACCAACTGTGAAGATCAGATTATGGTCAATTTTAGTGGGCACTTGCACTTTTTGTAAGCTTCTGAAGCTAGTGGTGAAGGCGGTGGCAGTGGCCGTGTCATTGAAAGCTGGCATAGTCGGCATAACTGGTTTGCCTGAGAGACACTTGGCGGCGCAATGGGCAGATTTATATTGAAGGATAGCTGTGGTGGTAGTGTTATCGAAAGGTGCATTTTGAGCACTGGCATACGCACGCGCTGCCATGTAGTATCTGGCGGGTGGCTGATTGGCAGTTAATAGTACATCTGTGGTCTGGCCAGGTCCGAGCATCAGAACTGAGGTGGTAAAGGGTTTCACATAGGAGGCATCAGCTCCAACCACTGTGAGCTTGTGATTGGCCACTTTGAAGAAAAGTTGTTGATTAAGTGCAGAGTTAATAACTCTGAGGAGAATTGTCTCTCTAGATCCAACTGGAAGTATTGTTGTATCTGCATCAGGATGGTACAAGATGCATAAATTTGTCTAATTCTGAAGTGTTTCACAATTATGCAAGGTATGATGCCCTATCCCTGCTTAGTCAATGTAGAATGTCCAAATGACAAGTTTAAAATGACGTCCATAGTGTTTCATGATTTCATTTTTCAGCCCCTGTTTCTGATATTTTTCTTTTCCTTGATATAGATAACCATGCATTCTATTGTGAGCACGCACACACACACACACACAAACACACATATAACCAACCTTTGCTGGAGCAGCTGTATAGATCACCAGGTTGACCATTGATTGTGTAAGCATTAGAAACATTAGGGGCAGCTCCTGTTCTTCTAGCTTGTCTCAGAACATCAATGGGGTTCGCATCCCACCATTCACCTGATTACCAAAAACAATTCTGGAAAATAAGCTTAAACTAGCAAAGGATAGTGAAAAATTAGTAATTGTTTTCTTGCAATGTTAATAGAATTATATGCTATATGTATATATGTCATAGCCTTGGTTACCGAGAAGAAGGGGAGTTTCACGGTCGGGCTTGGGGAATGGATATGAATCTCCTTGTTTAGGGCGAATGATCAAAGCCCCATAGACTGTGGCCCTCAGCCACGAGCTGTGGGCATGCCACCAAAGTGTGCCTTCTTGTCCTTGGATTGTGAACCGGTACGTGTAACGCCCTCCTGGTCTGATGGGGCATTGAGTCACAAATTCTGGTCCATCAGCCCATGCTGTTCTGATTTGCCTCACTCCATGCCTGTGCAACAGTGAAACATAAAAAATAAGACCAAGCGGCTGCATGCTTGCATGCAGAATTAGTATACAAGAAAAATGTAAAACTTTGTGACGATTTTTTTGAACTATGACATTATTTTCGTCACACTGTTTTGGAAAATTAATAAAATTCTTGTATCGTTGCAATCGGTAGTTACCAGTGAATGGTAATGTTGTAACGAGCTCTGTTAACGACGTTGATGACGAGAGTGTCGCCATTGTTTACTTCCAAGGTTGGTCCCGGATACATACCATTCACAGTAATGGTGTTGCGTGTTTTGCACAGCCTCTCCACTGGTGTTGCATGCACCTGTTCCACAGTTGAAATATAAGTTTACATGTCTTATATGTGTGTGTGCGTGTACATATATATATATGTATAAATATCTAATGATCAGTGTAATGAACTCGTCAGCAAACTTACTACAAAATCATGGTTATGCACTTTTGCATTTGTTATTGGCAATGAACTCGCGAAAAGGAGCAAAATGGCCAAAATGAAGACATAGCAAAAGGGGTTGCTATAATTATTTCTGAAGGCCTCCATTTTTTGCATGCTCTCATCAAATGATATTTTTTGTTTGTCGAAATGTTTGCTTGTGAGAGGATAAACTGAGGACTTGCTTTTATACACATGCAGGGGCAGAGAGAGAGAGAGAGAGAGAGGAGATTTAGTTAAGCCCTATAGCAGCTTGTAGGAGGAGTCGTTGCACCCACTGGCCATCAAACTCGATAAAATTTTGCTTTGTTCCCAAGTATTTTAACTTTTTTCGTGAGGTGGCTTTCAAAGATTACTTAGTATTTTAGCTAAGTTATATGATTTATTACGGCAACTTTTTTTGTAATGTAGTCCTTAATGTTTTATTTTAGTATTACTTTAGTTTTTAAAGTACCACTTATAATTGTACAGTTCCTAAACTTGTATAAATTGGTTCCACGTTCATCCATTTACTAAATTTTTCAATAGGCTTTTGTCTGAAATGATAAAATGCGACAAGCATGTACTTATTTAAGGCCAAAACTATCATTCCATTATTATTAAATACATATAAAAAAATTGTAAAGATGGAATTTTGATTGTGTGCTTATCCTCAAAATTGAGATGGAGGAAAACCCTAACTTTTTACCCCCTCTTTTTATTCTTTGACGGACTAGAATAACCTTTTCTACCCTTTTGTTGTTCGGCCAATTAATTTTTTTTTATCAAAATTGTATTATAATTATGAAATGACAATTTTTTTTTCCCTAAAATAGGTATATAATTGTTACATAATACTATTTCAAGCAAAAAAAACCCACCCAAAAAATCACCAAGGGGACGATCATGGAACCAAGTGACAAGTTTAGGGATTGTAAGGTCACAGATGGTATTTAGGGACTAAAATTATACTAAAATAAAATATTGATGACTAAATATGACAATTGCCCCAATAAAAATGTGTTTCCTCATGCACATACATCATGACTTAACACATTCGGAGTCAAGTCTCAAATAATATTGCCGTGTAAAAAGAAGTTTGAATCTTTTGCTATACAATTGTGGAACATTTTTATTTTATAAACAACTTTAAGAAAAAATATTTTTTTTGGCTTTTATTTTGTCACGAAAATCCAACTGCACCCTAATTTTTTCGATAAAGTATTTTTATCTTAAAAAAAAGGTACTATTCTTTTATACAATGTTCATCTCTAAAAATTCTTTAGCCTGACTAATGCATGCTTGTATTTAATTTGTGATATGGAAGAAAAATAATTCAATAATGTACTATCCTTATCTCAATCGTCTTTTAATATAAATGTTGTGTCTTGTGAGCGTAATAAAAAATATAATATAGTTATGTAATAGAAGACTCGAAGCATACAAATTAAATATAATATCCAAATAATTGCAAAATCTTGAAATCAAAATTTACCACCATTTTATTACGGGGTAATATGAAACTTGTACTATACGATCGAGTTAAAAATCTACAACCACATAAATTTCTTAGATAATTTTGTCACCGTTGGAATTTTGTTTGGGAAGAGAAATTGGGGAAATACATTGTAATAGTAATTTAGGGTTATAATTATATATGAATTTGAAGCAGTTCAAACAATTTTATGAAGTAACATGCACCGGATGCATGATGTGGATCATCAACTAGCTAACATGATATTCTATGTTTATATTTAAAATTGGACTACTATTTTTAATCGACGAAAAGGTCAGGTCAAAAGATTCGATATATCTTCTTCTAATTAAAATAATCTAACTGTCGCGAAATATTTTTTCGCCAAAATTTATTAGGATTAAGCCAAATTGAGTCACCACAGCCTCACAAACATACTAATGAATTAAATCCTATCCCTCAATGGATTAATATTATGAGTCAGTCACTGTCTTCTTATAATATTTTTAAATAATTAACAAATTATATACCCTCAGTAAGATCCGAATTTGAATATGTACGATGAAAATAGTGGAATTGAACCACCGATACTACGTGTTTGGACTTAGATGACGTCTCTGTCTGATTGGTTATGTGACACTTACAATATAAATATTTGTCCAGGTTTGATTTGGTTGTATGTCACCGTAATTTAGTTAGAGAAGTCCATAACGACAAGTTAGGTAAATTAATTATATATATGGTACTTGAATTGGGTAGCCTTGAATGATCAAACAATGGTCCAGGTTTAATTTTTTTTTATTTTATTTTCGAGTTGATAAATCATTTCATTTTATTGTCTAGCCAGTTCAAGTTATGGTTTAGTACTTAATGTGGATTGTCGACGTCATAATTAAGTATAATTTATTATCTATACTATTAATGTAAAGTTTAGGGGATTTAATAACCATTTTAATCTCTTTTATGTTTTTATTGTCATTTATATTCTTTCTCCTCTCTTTTCTCTCTTCTTTAAATATTAACGTCCTTTTGTTTTATTTATTTTCTCTCTCTCTCTCTCTCTCTCTCTCTCTATCAATATATATATATATATATATTCATATATCTTTTATCTAATTTTTGAATTCTATTTTTATTTTAAACTATTCTTCATAACAATTTTAATAAAATGCATACATCATAAATAATTTTAAAAAATACATAATGTATAAATCTAATAAATATTTTTATTTTATATTCATAATTTAAATATTTAATTAAATTATATTTTACTTCTTTATTTTGCACACACATCGATTATGCTCCATAGACTAATAAATTATAAAAAACATTAGAGTTTAAGCTGTTATGCTGTAAATATGCTTGGAATAGGGGTGGCAATTTTTGACTCAACACGACAACCCAACACGAAAATAGCGGATTAAGATTGAGAGTTTATGGGTTAGGTAGAAAATGGATCGACCCCGAAAGCGACTCGAAAATGATGGGTTGGGTTGGGTTGGGTTGGGTTGGGTTGGGTTAACTCGTGGGTTACCCAGACAATCCGACTCCATTTATGGGTTAACCGACAACCCGACCCAAATCATTTTTTTTGTTTTTTTTTAATATTTTTTTCTCCTTTCCGTCTTGTTTATAGAAAAATATATTAAGTATAAATTATAAATCAAAACATTTTGAAGGGTTATAATTAATCGTTAATAATATAATATAGGAAAAATTTATGAAAAAGAGAATAGGAAATTTTTTTAATTATTAAACATACAAAAACTTGTAGATACTTAAAGATTAAAAATAAGAGATTGTTAAATCTTTTAAATAAGTGAAAAGTCAATTTGAATGAAAAACTATATTTATGTTAGTTAATCGTTTACTTGAATTCATTGAAGTTTTATATCTTGATTATCTTCTTTCTTTAATCGTTTGTTTGAATTCATTGAAGTTTTATATTGATTTATTTTAATATTGAATGAAATTTTTTTATCAAATATTTTTATAGTATATTCTTATAAATAAAATTTAAATAAACTAGAGTAAGAAATGAACTCAATAATTTCTAATGTAAATTCCAAACTTGTATCTTGTATGCAGCCAACCACCGCTATAAGAATTAAGAATGCATACCTTTCAGTAACGAATCCATTACAAATTTAGTTTTAAATGAGGGATTTCATCTATAACAAATTTGAAATTTGTTAGTAAATGTCTTGTTACTAATTGTTTATTTAGATTTACATTGAATTTTGTTATTAATCATCGCATATTTTTATAGTATATTCTTATAAATAAAATTTAAATAAACTAGAGTAAGAAATGAACTCAATAATTTCTAATGTAAATTCCAAACTTGTATCTTGTATGCAGCCAACCACCGCTATAAGAATTAAGAATGCATACCTTTCAGTAACGAATCCATTACAAATTTAGTTTTAAATGTGGGATTTCATCTATAACAAATTTGAAATTTGTTAGTAAATGCCTTGTTACTAATTGTTTATTTAGATTTATATTGAATTCTGTTATTAATCATCGCATGATGAGATCATACTCTAAAATTGTGACAAAATGTTAAAATCTCTCTATTACAAATTTAGCGATGCAATTTTATTTTCTTTGTTCTATGATTACTATTACTACTAAGAATTCATTCTTTAAATTTGGAGATTAGATTTTTGTTACTTTCTTTTAAGTACTCTAAATTTCTTTTATAAGTTCTGGAGATTGGATTTTGATATGGATATTAGAGCATTTTTTTTTCTTCTGAGACATATCAAACCATTTTGTTGAATTATTTTCTATGCAACATCTTGTTACTTTCTCCTCCTTATTTACCAAGTGGAGATTGTAGTATTTCAATGCTAAATTCTAGTAAGAAAAGATTTTGCAAATTGAAGAATGAAAAATAAGTTTAAGTAATCAAGATGGGTTGGTCATGGGTAGTCAGGTTAATAGGTCGACCTAATTTAAAACAGGTCAACTTGGGTTGACACGAGCCCAACCAAATTGGGTTAGGGTTGAGGTCTCATGGGTTTGACAGGTCATGGGTTGGGTTAGGGTTGCAAGATTTTGTATTATACTCCTACCTCAATCCAACACGAACCTACCCGACCCACCCGAATTGCCACCCCTAGCTTGGAATATTAAGGTTAAATGACACTAATAGTCCTTAAAATTTGAGTTTAGCATGACTCTGATCCTTTTCTTGTTTTAATACAATCAACTCAGCACACCTTATAAATGTCAATCAGAACGCCACATATACACACATAGACATGCAAACACTCACCTAAAAGGGAAGAAAAAAGAACAAGAGAGTTTGAACCCAAGATCTCAATGGTGCTAGATTCAAACTCCCACAATTAGGCTACAACTCTAGCGGTGAATTACCTTGATTCCTAATTTTTAAAGAGCAACACTTTCATGCCTCAACTTTTAATTTGATTTCAATTTAGTCCCTAAACCCATTTTTTGGTGATATTTTGCAGGAAAAATATGTAGGTGGCCCAATTAAGGATGCCTAAATTCAGAGGTATTTCTGTCAATATACAATATATTCATGTTTCAAAATAGAGGCATGCTTGGGTTATATGCATGCTTTTTCGGCCAAAAATGGTTAGAAAAGGGGTCCACGAACTAAACTGAAACTGAAATAAAAGTTGAGGGATGAAAATTTTGTTTTTTAAAGATCACGGACCAATGTAATTCTAAAACAAAATTTTAGGAACTATTAATGGTATTTGTTCACAAAATTAATTTAGAAACTTGTTAGGATACTAAATTTTAATGGGAAAATATTACTCTCTGTAGGATTAATGATAATATTTTTTTAGGAAAATAATTTATGAGGACTTTTCTTTTAATAAAAAATTAAGTGCATAAATATTGTAATCTTATTATTAACAATAATTTGTTTAATATGATAATAACATAGAAAATCAACCTTAACCTAATTAATTGAATCACTGGTTAATTATATATAATTAAAAAAATTTTATGTTGTTCATTATATCAATATCATTCTTGATATGATTTTATTTACCTTAATTTTGTCACATGAATATAGTTTATATTAGCTAATAGTTATGTTATGTCCTCAAATCAGTACATCATTTAGCAAATTGGTTTTAATTGTATGTGCATATTTATTACTAATAATTTAAAATATATTTATTTTCTTCCTTAAATCGAAGCATTGTTAAAGTGAAATGTGAATTCAACAAGTCAATGTGTGATAGAATGATATTAACAAACAAACAAGAAAAGAAAAAAGAGTAAAAACTATTTTGTTCGGAATATAATGAAACGATTTGTGATAGTATTTTTAAAATTTTTGTATTTGAAATAATTAAACAAAAATCGTATACTAATTACTTAATTTATTTAAGTATAGAAATATTTTATAATAATAACTATGAATTTCTATTAATATAAGGATTAATTACATTTACATCCATTGTGAAATATGAAAATTACAACTTGTACCCCTCTTGTTTGGAAAATTACAGTTAACTAACTTTTGAACAATTAAAATTACAAATTCACCCTTATGGGCCGGGGTCCGACCCAAAGTTAATTGTGATTCCTTTTTTACCCTTGTATAGGAATGACAATGTTTTTTCACCAAGGAATGCTCTTTGTAACATTGAATTTATATAAGGGTTGCACATGTTATACGTTAAAGTTTTTAAGCTTACTTGTCAAAAAGGGGGGGAAATTTTGAGAAAAAAATATTTAAAGAGAAACTCCAATTTCTTTTTTCCTACTTATAAATTGATTTTAATTAATGACTCATTAATAATAAATTAAAAACTAGATATAATTTAAGTATTCAAATACATATAACCAAATGAAGAAATTGAACAAATAATTATATCATTTTTTCGTACTTAATAACTTTATTTTTATTAACTAAGCGATAATGAATTAAAAATAAAAATAATTCAACTCTTAAAATATATATAGTTGAATAAAAAAATTCAATAAATAAGCATTATTTTATCATTTTTCATCTCTCTCTCTCTCTCTCTCTTCCCCTTTAAGTTATAGAAAATAACAAAATATAAAACCAATTTTTTGTTGTGGAAAAACTTGCGTCCATGTTCTCATCGACCTCTTGTTTCTAACATTTTCTGCCCATGTTCTTATCGATCTCTTTTGTTTAACTGAGGAACAACAATAAATCTCCATTGTACACAAGAAAAAGATAAGGGAAAACAGAGAAATAGAAAAACAAGAGGGACTTGAGATATGGAGAGGCGTCCGAGCTTTGATTCGCCCGAGATGAGCCGCCAAAGGGCTGATTGCTGAACCAGCGGCAGCGAAGGCGAGTGGAAATCTGGAGGGGAAGTTGGTATCGACGGCAGCGTGGATTAGCTGGATTAAAGGGTGCAGTAGAGATGCCATCCTTTGATTTTTCATTTTTTCAGTCCTTTGATTTTTCATTTTTTCACTCTTTCTTTTTTGTTTCTTCCTCTTTTTCTTCATTTTTCTTCCCGCAAATTTGTAGATGAAGAGGGCAATTTCGACTGCCATCGGCACTGGAAAGGGGGAAAGGAGGGGGTGGGGTGGGGGATTTGGGGGTGGGGGGGGGGGGGTGGGGTAACAATAAAAATGGAAGAAAAGTAAAACGGTGTTTTTATATTTGGTGCGAAAATGGGGTATAAGAGTCTTTTTAATTGTATATATATATATATATATATATTTTATTCTGTTTTCTAAATAATGTGTATGGGCATAAAAGTCATATCACTAATTTCTGGATCGGACCCCCGACCCATAACCGTGAATTTGTAATTTTAATTTTCCAAAAGTTAGTTAATTGTAATTATTCTAAACAAAAGGGGTACAAGATGTGATTTCTGATTTTACGAAGGGTGTAAATGTAATTAACCCTTAATATAAAAGACCATCTTTCAATTTTTAATTCATATAAAAAAATTATTAACATAAGATATTTAATATTATTTAATTTCATAATCTATTTATTTACAAATTTCATCATAATGTAATCTATTTGTCATGTACACACACACACAGAAACGGAAAAAAAATTATTAACTTTCCTAGTTAATAGGATTGTCTCTTCATTAATCCCCTATATTGAGGAGGTTGGAAAAAAATAAGTATCATATTTTTCGTAATTCAAAATAAATAATTATAAATTTCTAAGCATGTTATATGTTAAAATAAAATATATAAACTTGTTGAAGTAAAATTTACGTACACGTGGCAATTAATTAATGTCATACCTAATATTACGAACTACAAAGCTATCTTTTATTAGAAGCCCTCAAGTCTTTGTGCACTTTAATGTCAACTTTTGAATCAATGCACAATTTTAACTTACTTTCACTGCTTGTGGCTTCGGGTGGACCTCGCCATCGGTTGGGTATTTACCCAGCCAGCCCTAGACCTAACCCAGTCACATGGTGGGCTTGTAAGTTTGGGTAAATTTTAGGATTCAGTTTTATTGGGACTTGGTTTGCTATATGGAAATATACAAGGACGGAATCAAGAATTTGATTGAGGAGGGGTGAAATTTTTTCAAGATCATTAGGTATTAGAATATATAAATATAATGGTTATATAAATTATTGATATATAAAATAACAAAATTTATCATATTTATGCGTATACAATATATACAAATTGACTTCTGAATAAAATGAAAAGAAAGCAGTATAATTGGATATGAATTATGAATATATAAAATATTTACAAGGGTACAATGCTTCTAGCCTACTTATTTAATTTAGGCATCGTAAATTGTGTTCGACGATTTTTCATGACATCAAACTCATCTATGATCGAATCAATACTGAATGTTCGAACAATTTCTTTCTTAATGTATGACAACAATGAACTAGACAAAAAATCATCTTCCATCTTGTTTTGCAATGTCGTTTTGACAGATCTTCATTGCTGAAAATGCATGCTCTATTGTTGCAGTAGAAATCGGAAGAGTCAAAATAAGTCTAATGAATCTATCAACAAGATAGTAATTCAATGCCTTTCTTCTCTTTGACAATACTTGGCACAACTCTGAAAGTGTAGACAAACTCTAAAAATGGGGACTGTGTTGGATATCTTTTTGAAGAGCTCCAATTGATACTTTATATGTAATTTCTCTTGGCTAGTGAAATCATTAGGATAGAACTTTTCAACAAGTTTGCAAACATTATTAATGTTAAATGACTTGTATCCATCTCTCAAATCTAAAGCTGAACTGAGTTTGACCAACTCTATTGCATTTCCATCAAACCAACTATGCATCTCTTGTAATATGGAATTTATGGTGAGAGTGACTATATTGATCCGATAATGATGCCCCAAGGTAGCAAGATTACCTTTCTTAAGCCGACCTCTACCTGATCGATGAGGAGCATGCATGTCAGGGAGATCTATCTCATGCTTCTCACAAAAACTCTCCACTTTATCAAATAACTATTCCCATCCAATCTTTCTAAATCTATGAATAGGCTCTTTTGTGTTGTTAACTACAACAATTGCATTCATGATATCTTGGGACGTATATTGTAGAATTCTACAAAGATCATCAGTCATTTGCAACAACTCAACCAAAGAATGTAAGATAAACACAAATTCAAATGCCGTCATTATGTTATAAGCTCTATCGGCTGGTGCTCTAGCACATAAGTCACTTTTATCATTCATGACCTCAATTAAAATAAGAAAAACAGAATCGAACAACTCAAGTAAACTGGTAAGAAAAAACCAAATAGGATTTTTAATGTTTTAATACGAATATAAAAAGAGGGAAGCAAAAATCTAATAGGATTTCTAGTATTAAAGGAAGAAGGAGAGAGAGGAAAAAGAAAAAGAGAGAATGTAATTAATTATAGTAAATAAGATTAGGTGAAAGTAAATTACCAAAAATTGTATACACAAGATGATTTTGATTCAATTCCAGTATAGAAACGAGAACCTGAGAAGATCTATTCGTGTCGACTATTTTTAGAGGAAGAACGCTTGGGGTCCTATTCGCGTGGATATGTTCGGGTTGATGGGAATCAAGTTTGAGGATGCAATTCAGATAATCGATATCAATTTGGGAGCTCAAAGATGATTTGTATTTGAATCCGACAATTCTCTATATCATGTATAATTTCATTTGAACTTTAACAAACGTGTTTGTTGTTTGCATGAGATCTACGTTATGTGTTAAATTTTTTTATTTTCTCTGCATTAGCATCCTGGGGTCTATACCAAACCAACACTATAACTGTAAGCATGGTTTGCTGTCGTGCCGCGAAATCGATTGGAACGGCCGTTTCGAGACCAGAACGACAATTGCCATTCTATCGTGATAGACTGGAATCACCGCAGGTCTGGGTCAGACACGGTTTGGTGATTTATCAGCCAAATCGGTGTTCCACTCTGATTTCTTGGATTAGAATGCTGATTCGGATCGGAATAGAGTCAAATATTAGAAAACTACAGAAGAAGCAGAGTGTCGCAAGGGACAATCGCGGAGACCATGAACACACCATGTTTTTTGTCTGAATTAAAGCCACCGGGATTGTTGCTCGTAATCCAAGGCGACGAACGACGGTAGGTATGAGGCCTGCCACCACCGAGCACGATTGAGCACTGTTGACATCTCCGAAGTTTGAATTGGGTTTTTAGATCTAGGTGTTGATTTTCTTTATTGAGATTAAAAAACAAGGATGAAAAGATGAACGAAATTGATGGTCTGGGTTCTGGTGAGAGAGAGAGAGACATATTGTATTTTTGGCTATAAGTTTTTTTTTTTGGTAATATTTAAACATTACTCTCGCAATTCCGAGGGATGGAGCATTAAAGGTTACTCCCCCTCCCAACAAGCGCGCTTCTCGGGATTCGAACTTGTGTTCTCATCCTTACGGGGGTCAGAGTTGCGTACCACTCGACCAACAACTTGTTGGTGCCATGAGTTTTTTTTTTATTCACACAATCTCGTGTTTAATTGACATGGGCTAGATTTGTTTAGTTGATGAAAGAAAGATATGTTAATTGAAATGGGCTAGATCTGTTTAATTGATATGGGCTTGATCTGTTTAATTGATATGGGCTTGATTTGTTTAATATTTGTCTAATTAACATGGGTGGAATTATTTGGATCATTTTTGTTTTCAAATTCACGTCAAATATTTTTTCCAACCGAATCAGAAGGGGAAAATATTGAAGACTTTTAATAAGGTCGCCACTCCACGTCATATTGGTCAATATGTCATATTTATAGTGTAACTGCTTTTTATTAAATAAAATCAAGCTGCGAAAGTACTTCGAACATTAGTAATTTGTAGCCTATTGTGTTTGTTTAGTTATTATGTTATGTAACATAAGAAATTATATAATATTTTGAATTGTAAAAGCAATTATATATTTTCTCATAATTTTGTATATTTTTTAAACATTTTATTTAAAGAATCCGATTCCGACCGCGATCGATGTGCAACGTGGCATCAAAACTGGAATTGACTAGTCTGTTCCATTCCCCGCAACCGTTACGGCAAACCATGACTGTAAGTGAATCAAAATATTCGTATTCCCCCCTTTACATGCAGGCATAGGAAACTTCCGAAAGCAAAAAGGATCAAAGCCAACGAGCAGAAGACAAGAATCATTCGGGGTCATCTTTTGAATAAATTATTATCAATGTCTAAATCAAATCTTGGACGGAGATAAATTTTTTATTGAGTTGTAAGTATTATTGTTATTATGGGTATAAAAAGTACAGAGTTACAATGTGCAAGATTGTGGTGGAGCTGCTGAAGAACTGGCACTGGCAGGCAGCATTTTTATGGCGGCCATAATATTAAATATTAAAGAAACGAAATAGTCAATGGAAACGAATATCGAAAATAGGACATTGTGATTTGTTATTTGATTTTGCTTTTTTTGGAAAAATCATATATTTTTTAAAAAGTTGTGTAGAAATAAGTGATAAATAATTTAGATAATCAAAAACTACAGTGATGGAAAAATATTAAAATGAGACACTATGAACAATATTATCTACATTTGTTCAAAAATGAGTTAGAAAAATATTAGGATATGTAAATTTCAACTATATTAACCTACAATATAAAGTAAAAGATAACAAAATAGAAAATTTCGCTAATAATTTATCCTAAACTATATTACCATTGAGGTTATGGAGTTGCATGCAATAAAACAACAATTTTTTAAAGAATTTATAGCTTAGAAAGTTCTTTATTAAATGAAACAATAGGAAAGTTAATTAAAAACGTTTCTTGTATCAACGCCACTTCTTGTAATTTTATTTTGTTAAAATCTTTAAACAAAGTTGGTATTTCAAGTAAGATACATAAAAAAAAATGCAAAAAATACACTTAAAGAACAATTGTGGATTTATAGTAAAAAACTATTAATCTTTGCACAAATATTGTGCGACAATTTTTCATAAAATTAACAAAAGGTACAATAGTTATAAAAAATTATTAATCTAAATTTTAAATTATGAAAGAGGCATTGATGATTTAAAACTTGAAATCATATATTTTATATGGGCTTACTACAAATTTTAGACCTTTTCTCTTAGATTATGATTTTAGACATTTTCTTTGAGATTACTTTGATTCATAACCATAATAGTTAAAAGATATTTTGCAGAAATTAAAATTATATAAAATATCATCAACAAGAAAAATAAAAGAGAAATACAATTACTTTAGGAATATTCATAAAGAGATGAAAAATGTGAATACAATGATGAAACATTGAAGATACTTATTTTTTAATATGTATGATGAACCCTGAAATAGAATTTGGTGTAAGAAACTATAAATTTTATTTATAATTTTATAAATAAAGGTGCACACACGCACACACACACATCTCAACTAAAGCTTAATAAAAGAAGAACATACGTGGGAGAAGTACATGCTAACATATAAACATATATGTTAACATATATATAAATAAATACATATTGTGATGACTATAAACATATATATATATATATATATATGCGTGTGTGTGTGTGTGTTGACTATTAATTTTCATCATTAAAAGGCGCCAAGTGAAAATTAAAATATTAAACATTGAATAAATTTTCTATTTAATTATATGTTGGAATTTTCTAAATTTAATTTCAATATTTAATAGTTAATTTAATTGATATTTTAATACCGGCCAATCAAATAGAATCGTGCAGCCTAAAAGTCCAAAATCAATCAAATAACGATAAGTGGCTAACTTGAGCATGTGGACCAATCAAATCATGGCACACAAACAATATTTTACCCTTTAAAAATAGTTTATATTAAGAAGATAAATACTGAACTAGTTGGTAGCAATCTAAAAACCCTATATAAACGCCTATCAAAGAGGGTCATTTGAGGCTCAAAAGGACATCAAGAAATCTTCTAGAGCTAGAGAAGTCGAAGGAACTTCCGAAATTCTCTCAAATCAAGCTTAAGAAGATACATGAAGATTTAGGCAAAATTTTCGGTGTTCTTCGTAAAACCATCAAGTCAAGGCGCTCAATCCGTGATCGAGGTGTTAGGCCAGTGTATTGGCATTTTTACCAAGTCAACTTCATGGTGATAAAAGTGACGTTTAACGTATTCTTTGCGGAAATCATAAAAATGGTGTTTGATCTGCAATCAAGGTGTCAAACCAACAAATTGGCGTTATTCCCCAAATCAAGTTCATGGTGTTTTTTAAAATTTTTGGCGTTTGATTCGTAATCAAGTTAAGAAACCTATGAATCATGTTATTCAAGAACAAAATCCATTCGGAGAGAAGAATCAGGGGATTAGTCTTCTAGGATATTATTTTTCACTAAATTATAAGCTTTTTCCTTAAATTCAAATATTTGTTGTATATTATTTTTTGTCTTGGAATTTGTATTTGCACGCTCGAGATTTGTGTGAACAATATATATTGTGATGATATTTATTTCTTAAAAATTACAAACATTGAGAAAATAGTGCAATTGAATTACATGCTAACATTGTTGCATGAAAAGGTTTGACAAGATTCTGGTTAAAATTTGGATTTTGGAAATATTAATACTATAAACCTACATAAAGAAACCCTCATATATTAATTTACCTTCCATGAAGAACTTCTAGTTACTTTTGTAAACAATCATACTTCAAAGAAAAAATATTGATTAAATTCAAAAGAGTAACTTCAAGAATGTTATAGAAACATTATCCAAATAATACTAAAATCTTCTTATCAAGAGATTGATAGGTAAAGGTGGTTGAACAAAGGACAAAAAAAAAAAAAAACAAAGATCTTTCTACCTTTAAAATTTTAATTGTAAGTTTAAAAAATATTTTTAGTAAACATGTTACTTTATTATATTTTTCAGCTAAATTTAGGAATTCTTAATTTTAATTTAACTTTATAAGGTTCCAAAAAATGTAATATGGCATAAGTATTTAACAAAAGTCATAAGCGCGTTTATATAAGTTAAATCTTTTGGCAATAAACATGGTTGAACCAGGGTGTATCCATATAAAACCTCAAAACGAGATTTTCTAATGGCTGAATGGAAGTTGGTGCTAGCCAAGAAGCCCACTTCTTGGGATTAGTCTTGCATATACAACTGATATAAGCCTCTAAGCACCAATTCACCCTCTTAGGTTGTCCATTAGTTTGGGGTTAATAAGCCGTACTTAAATGATGTTTAACCCCCAACCTTCTAAACAACTCCTACCGAAAATGACTAACCAACAATTTATCCCTATTTGTATTAATAGTCACTAGCAATCCATGGAGTTGATAAATCTAATCCAAGAATATCCTAGCTAGCACTAATGTTGTAAATGGATGTGACAAGGCTATGAAGTGTGCGTATTTTGAAAACCTATCAATCACCACCCAAATTGTATCTTTACCTCTATATAAAGGTAATTTCTTCACAAAATCCCTTGTTATATGCTCCCAGGCTCTTCTAGGCACTAGGAATGGTTGAAGTAGACTTTGGATTTTACAAGTTTCATGTTTGCATCTTTGGCTAACATCACACTTTAGCAACACTTGTTGCACATCAATTTTCATCCCAGGCCAAGGGAAGGTTGTTTTGAGTTTTTGATATGTAGCATTCACTCCAAAATGTCTTCCCATAGAGCTTTCATTCATAATCTGAATCACTTGAGATCTCACATTGCTCCCACTACCCACATATAATCTTCTCTTATACTTAAGACATCCATGTTCATAAGCATACAATGATACATTAGATGAGGGAAGTACACATTCAACAATCAAATTCTGTGCATTTTCATCTCCTTCATATGAAATGGCCAATTCCTGCACCCAAGCTGATTGTAACAATGGCATAGTCACACATTTAGCTGATGACATTCCTGAGAGGGCTTCATCTGCTGTATTTTCCTTGCCTCTCTTATTTTCAATCCTATAAGAGTATCCAAGCAGCCAAGTTAGGTATTTCTATTGTAGATGTGTGATTATTTTCTATTCCAACAAGTGAGCCTACTCATAGAGGATCGCTATAATTGAAGTTCTCCAAGATGATCGCTATCATTCTTATCTGCAGTGGTGTCTAATAATAGAAATCCATGCAACCCTTTTTTGTCCTTACGAATCAGTTTCTCCATTTCTTCTCCACTAATCATATACATGGTTACCTTAGATCCCAATTCCCTCAAACAAATATCCGTGCCATTTAGTTTCAGTATAATGCCATGGTTTCCAAAATCAAATAGTACCAGCCCTTATTTGTTTAGCAAATCCACACCCAACACCATGTCACACCCTCCTAATTTGAGCAATCTAACACTTGCCGTGAACTATACACCCTTGTAAACTCCAAGAAAAACTAATGCATTTGGAGTTACACACCATTTTCCACCCTCAACAACTGTAATAGTTAATGGATTAGTTTACTCAATGACACAACTTAATCTTTCAGAAACTGTGGTGCTAAGGAAACCATGTGTACTTCTTGTATAGTGGTTTTCTATTACTCATCCCCATCAATTTAATGGTAGCCAAAGCTATTTGTCTAGCTATAACATTAATGGACACTTGAAAGCTCTCCAACTCTTCAACATTGATCTCAAGTGCACCCTTTTCCTTCTCTTCCACCATCAGCACAAACAACTTTTTATACTTGTGCCCCAAGAAGTATGGCTCATTAGTTAAAACACAATTACTTTTTCCTCCTATCCTCTATTTCCTCACTGCTAAGCTTCTTGATCAGTGGATATTTCTCCCCACCTATTGGCTTCCCTAACAAAGTATTAATAAGTGGAATAGCTCGCACAAGTTTAGGCACCCTTCTATTCCCCATTTTAGCAAATTTCATTCTAACGTCCAACAAGTTTTCCTGCATTTTAACAATTTGAACTGCTTGCACTAGAGTTGAAGGCTTGAGCATCTACAACATTGGTGTAATCTCTTCCTTCAACCCATTTAAACAATTGAATACAAAGTACTCTTCATCCAATGACCTATTGGAGCTTATCACGAACGACTTTAATTCCTCAAAATGACTTTGATATTCCTCTACACTAGTCTGCTATCTCAACTTATTGAATTCACCAATTAAATTCTCCCCTCTTGGAGCACTGAATCTCTCCAATACTGACTCAATGAATCGTGCCCAACCTATGTTCTCCCTACTTCGTTTTATGGCATGTCTAAATCTTGTTGCTTCAATTTAGAAAGCAATCCATTTTTTTCAGTTCACGTTTATTGTACTAAAAAGTTGTCAGAAGCATAAACTAAGTATTAAGTACCAATGAGGATGTAGCTCAGATGGTAATAAATTCGGATCAGATTCAAGTACTTCAAAAAAATCTATAAATAAGCTTATCATATTCAAATTTGAGAAATAAACTTATTTGATTTGAATTTGAATTTTTCAAATTTTGTCCAAATTGGATTCACTAACAAGCTTAGTTCAAATTTGTTTCATGGCCTGTCAATTCGACCCCAATTTATGTGAATTCATTTTATAACCCATCTATTCGATCATGATTTATATGAATTTGCTTTATGACCTGTCTAAATCTTGTTGTTTCAATTTGGAAAGCAGTTCAATTTTTTCAGCTTACGTTTCCTATACTAAAATGTTGTCAAAAGCATAAACTAAGAACAAATCACCAATGGGGATGTAGCTTAGATGGTAGAGCGCTCGCTTACCAAGCGAGAGGTACGTGGACCAATACCTCGCGTCTCCACTCCTACCATTTTCATTGGAATCAAATTCAGTGGTAATAAATTAGAATCAGATTCAAATACTTCAAAAAAATCTTATAAATAAACTTATCATATTCGAATTTGAGAAATAAACTTATTAAATTCAAATTGGATTTTTCAAATTTTGTCCAAATTCAATTCATTAACAGACTTAGTTCCAATATGTTTTATGGCTCGTCTATTCGATCCCGATTTATAAGAATTCATTTTCTCACCTGTCTATTTGACCGTGATTTATATGAATTCATTTTATGACCTGTCAAAATCTTGTTGCTTCAATTTAGAAAGCAGTTCAATTTTTTTTAGCTCATGTTTGTTGTACTAAAATGTTGTCAATATCATAAAATAAGTACTAATCAGTAATGGGAATGCAGCTCAGATGGTAGAGCACTCGCTTAGCATGTGAGAGGTATGGGGATCGATACCTTGCATTTCCACTCCTACCATTTTCATAGGAACCAAATTGAATGGTAATAAATTCAGAATAGATTCAAATACATCAAAAAAATCTTATAAATAGGCTTATCGTATTCGAACTTGAGAAATAAACTTACAGCAATTGAATTTGAATTTTTCAAATTTCGTCCAAATTCGATTCATTACCAGACTTAGTTCCAATATGTTTCATGGCTCGTCTATTTGACCCCGATTTATAAGCATTCATTTTCTAACCTGTCTATTTGACCGTGATTTATACGAATTCGTTTTATGACCCGTCTAAATCTTGTTGCTTCAATTTAGAAAATAGTTCAATTTTTTTCAATTCACGTTAGTTGTACTAAAATGTTGTTAATAGCATAAAATAAGTACTAATCAGTAATGGGGATATAGCTCAAATGGTAGAGCGCTCGCTTAGCATGCGAGAGGTACGGGGATTGATACCCCCCATCTCCAATCCTACCATTTTCATAGGAATCAAATTCAATGGTAATAAATTCGGATCAGATTCAAATACATCAAAAAAATCTTATAAATAGGTTTATCATATTTGAATTTGAGAAATAAACTTACTGCATTTGAATTTGAATTTGTAAAATTTCGTCCAAATTCTATTCATGTACAGGCTTCGTTAAAATTTGTTTTATGGCTCGTCTATTCGACCCCAATTTATATGAATTCATTTTATGACCCGTCTATTCGACCGTGATTTATATGAATTTGTTTTATGGCCCGTCTAAATCTTGTTGCTTCAATTTAGAAAACAGTTCAATTTTTTCAACTCATGTTTACTATACTAAAATGTTGTCAAAAGCATAAACTAAGTACCAATCATTGATGGGGATGTAGCTCAGATGGTAGAGTGCTCGCTTAGCATGTGAGAGGTGCGGGGATTGATACCCCGCATCTCCACTCCTACCATTTTCTAAGGAAATAAGTTCAATGGTAATAAATTTGGATCAGATTCAAATACTTCCAAAAAGATCTTATAAATAAGCTTATCATATTCGAATCTAAGAAGGAAACTTATTGGATTCGAATTTGAATTTTTCAAATTTCGTCCAAATTCGATTCATTTACAGGCCTAGTTCAAACTCGTTTATGGCTTGTCTATTCGACCCCGATTTATATGAATTCTTTTTATGACCCGTCTATTCGACCGTGATTTATATGAATTCATTTTATGACCCATCTAAATCTTGTTGCTTCAATTTAGAAAGCAGTTCGATGTTTTTAGCTCACATTTGTTGTACTTAAACATTGGCAAAAGCATAAACTAAGTACCAATCACCGTTGGGCACGTAGCTTCGATGGTAGAGTACTCACTTAGCATGTGAGAGGTACGGGGATCAATACTCTGCATCTCCACTCATACCATGTTCATAGGAAACAAATTCAATGGTAATAAATTCGGATCAAATTCAAATACTTCAAAAAAATCTTATGAATAAGCTTATCATATTCGAATATGAGAAATAAACTTATTAGATTTGAATTAGAGTTTTTGAAATTTTGCCCAAATTAGATTCATTTACAGGCCTAGTTCAAATTCGTTTTATGGCCCGTCTACTCCACCCCGATTTATATGAATTCATTTTACGACCCATCAATTCGATCGTGATTTATATGAATTCCTTTTATGGCCGCCCGTCTAAATCTTGTTGCTTGAATTTAGAAAGCCGTTCAATGTTTTTCATCTCACATTTGCTATACTGGAGCATTGTCAAAGGCATAAACTAAGAACCAATCTCCGATGGGGATGTAGCTCAGATGGTAGAGCGCTCGCTTAGCATGAGAGAGGTACGGGGATAGATACCTTGCATCTTCGCTACTACCATTTCCATAGGAAACAAATTCGACAGTAATAAATTCGGATTAGATTCAAATACTTCAAAAAAAATCTTATAATTTAGCTTATCATATTCGAATATGAGAAATAAACTTATTGGATTCGAATTTGAATATTTCAAATTTCGTCCAAATTCGATTCAATTACAGGCCTAGTTCAAATTTGTTGTATGGTCTGTCTATTCAACGCCAATTTATATGAATTCATTTTATGGCCCATCTATTCGACTCCGATTTATATGAGTTCATTTTATGACCCATCTATTCAACCGTGATTTATATGAATTCATTTTATGGCCTGTCTAAGAGCCTGTTTGGATGGGCTTTTTTCTGATAAAAAGCACTTATTTTTAGAAAAAAAGCACTTCAGACAAAATAAATTGTATTTGGATAGGCTTTTTAAAAAAAGAAGCAGCCAGAAAAAAAAAAAAAAAAGCCAAAAAGGGCTTTTTCTAGAAGCTACCTCGGACTAGATTCAAATAAAAGCACCTTTTAAAGCACTTTTAACTTCTGTATCCAAACGTAAAACTGCTTGGCTTAAAAAAAAAAACTCTATCATAAAATGTACCATCCGAGAAGCACTTTTTTTTTAAGCCCATCCAACCGAGTCCTAAATCTTGTTGCTTCAATTTAGAAAGACGTTCAATGTTTTTAGCTCACATTTGCTATACTAAAACGTTGTCAAAATCATTAACTAAGTGTAATTCACGAATGGAGATGTAGCTCAAATGGTAGAGCGCTCGCTTAGCATATGTGAGAGGTATGGTTGTTGATAGCCCGCATCTCCCCTCCTACCATTTTCATTGGAAACAAATTCAGTGGTAATAAATTCGGATTAGATTCAAATGCTTCAAAAAATCTTATAAATAATCTTATGATATTCGAATCTTAGAAATAAACTTAGCGCATTCGAATTTGAATTTTTCAAATTTCGTCCAAATTCGATTCATTTATAGGCCTAGTTCAAATTCGTTTTATGGCCCGTCTATTCAACCCCGATTTATATGAATTCATTTTATGGCCTGTCTATTCGACTGTGATTTATATGAATTTATTTTATGGTCTGTCTAAATCTTGTTGCTTCAATTTAGAAAGTCGTTTAATGTTTTTAGCTCACATTTGCTATACTAAAACGTTGTCAAAATCATAAACTAAGTGTGATTCACGAATGGAGATGTAGCTCAGATGGTAGAGCGCTCGCTTAGCATATGCGAGAGGTATGGTTATTGATAACCCGCATCTCCTTTCCTACAATTTTCATAGGAAACAAATTCGGTGGTAATAAATTCGGATTAGATTCAAATGCTTCAAAAAATCTTACAAATAATCTTATGATATTCGAATCTTAGAAATAAACTTTGTGCATTCGAATTTGAAATTTTCAAATTTCGTCCAAATTCAATTCATTTATAGGCCTAGTTCAAATTCGTTTTATGGCCCGTCTATTCGACCCCGATTTATATGAATTCGTTTTATGGCTCATCCATTAGACCGTGATTTATATGAATTTGTCTTATGGCCCGTCTAAATCTTATTGCTTCAATTTAGAAAGCAGTTCAATGTTTTCAGCTCACGTTTGCTATACTAACATGTTGTCACTAATGGGCATGTAGCTCAGATGATAGAGCGCTCAATTAGCCTGTGAGAGGTATGGGGATTGATATCCTGCATCTCCACTCCTACCATTTCCTTTTGCTACTTTCGTTTTTATTTAATAATAATTTCTCGCACCACCTTTATTTTTTATTTTTTTGGACATAGACATAGCCAATTCAATCTCAGCTCCCAACACTATGATCTTTACGGGAAGTACAAGACTAAGATAACATGCAACTCTAAATTCATAAAAAAAAAAAACCACTCTTTTTCTAGTGGTATAGCTTTGGTTATATCTATTTGTCTGTTTGAGTTGAATGCTTAATTTAGTTTTTTGAAACGGGTTTTGGATATTGAGTTCATATGTGTGGATCTGCCCAGTGTGTGTGTGTTTTGTGGGTTGCCAGATCTTGGGCGATTAATGTGGATGTTTATTGAGCATCATCTTAAATTTCTCAATACTATACAGATTTCATTTCAAAACTCCATTGAAAACATTATAAATATATTTTACAATTAAATCATGCATTGATAAAGTGTAAATTTAATAAAATTGATACATAGCTTATGGATATAATTTTTAAATTATCCTACTTTTACAATTTTATTTTCAATGTATCCTTCTTTATTAAAGGTTTTTCATTTGACCCCTTTTGAATAGTGATTTTACTGTTTGAATGGTAGTTTAACTGTTTAAAGTTTCTTTATTTGCTCTGGCGTCCAACCTTTTGATTTATTTATGGTTTTATACCTCTAAGTTTTAGAAAAAGTACGGTATATCCCAATTTTCATCATATATAAATTTTATTTGTTTTATTCTTTCTAAATTTTTACAATTCATAAGAATATAATTTTCTAATGTTCTATCTGCTTCCGAAAGTTCTTTTAGTTCTATGTCTATTTGTTCTAGTTCTTTAATATAGTTTTAAGAATTTCGTGGTTTATATTTTATTGATAAAATTAAAAACATACTCTTCTTTATTATTATATGTTGCAATAAGAATTCTTAGATCTTCAGGTAGGTCTTCTAATGGTTTTAAAATTGCTATTTTGTGTTTATAATTATTTTTTCTTTTAAATTGGTTTTTTATGATATCAAAATCTTTTCCCATTATATCAAATCATACATTCGTACAAATCAAATAATTAATGATGAAGTACTCTAAAACCATATATTTTCATAACATCAAGTAGAAAAAATATTTCTATTTAAATCTTTTAAAAGTGTATTACCTCCTTGACGTTCCTAATTCTTTAATCCTCCTTCCAGACTCGTCTTCAATGACCTCGACAAGCCTGACTGGTTTTCGTCCAAACTCCCTCCTGGCTTCATGGGACTTACGTTTCCAAACGGCTGTTGTCTCGAACGGTGTAACCACTACGGCCTTCGTAGGGTTAAAGAAATTTTGGAAAAATAGAAGAAATACAAGCTTAAAGATTTCTATAGAAAAATTTCTAAACTTGAATATTTATGAAAATAAACTAGTTTTATTTCCTTCAAAAAGGATTTATACAAACATGATTTAGTAGAGGGTTTACAAAGATTTATAAAAGCTGGTTTCCTATACTAAGGATATTTTTTAGAGTGAGAAATCAGTCTGAGTTTTTGAATGCTTTACAAATGAAACCTAAATACAATTTATGGAGCTAGAAATCTAACTATTCGGACTTCAAATTTTTCTTTGGTGTCCGCTGTCCTTATCTTTATGCGCTGGAATCTTTATCCTTATCTTCTTTATCATCAGCGGTCAAAAGCTGCCTTCCACAGCTATCTGCCATAATGATTTAGTGGATGGTGACGTCATGGCATCCGTCACTCCTTGCACTGACGTAAGCGCTTACATCATGATTTGCAACAACCAATCATTCTGCAAGCTTTCTTTCTTGTAGTTTCTGTGCAATGAAATTCATGTATGAAAAATTTAGTGAGGAATTCTTTTAGAAGTGGAGATTTTATTTGGCCTCCTTTCCTCAATAAAATCCAATTGTTGGCCTGCATGAGAGTTTCATATTGTCACTCCCAAAGGGACTCAGCAATGGATTGAATGGCTTTAATGTCCATGGCTATTCGCTCTGTAATCCATGAACTGGTGAACTTGAAAGATCGAAAATTGTTTATACCAGTTTCAATCTTTAAGTGTGTGGTTATAACATCTATAGTGATCATGTGTTGAACTTCATGCCAAATGCGCATCTCAAGTTCTGGGGCTATAGAATAGAACTTGAGTACGACTTCTCTATTTCTAGCAACTTGACTGACTTGGGATTTAAAGCGGTCATCAAATTCTGAAGTCTCCTTTAGATCATTTCCAACATATAGCAGATCTAGAAATCCATAGTTTGCAAGCTGAAAAACTTTAAGAGGATCAGCTCCAAATATGGCAGTAATTCGTGGATGAACACTATATCCTTTAGAATAGAATAGCGTTCTGGAATTCTCCCATCTATAGGCTTCTTCAGCAACTTCTTTATATTCTCTTTCCCATTTATTTGTAGGAACAAATTCTTCATTGGATCCCCTCCTGTTGAAGCTTTCAGATTTATTGATTTTTATTTCAATAACTTCAGCGTCACCTTGAGATTTAGAAGTTTTTTCTTTATTTTTCTTGGAGTCCAAAAAGTCTTTATCAGATAATGGTTTATTATGTTGACTTCCAGAAGACTCTGCTTTATCTCTTCCTTTATTGATCTCCTTTTAATTCTTCAATATTTTTATTTATTTTATCCATTTGTATTTTTTATATCTATTCCAAGATATTTGAGCATTTTGTTGGGTAGCTTTTATTTTTTGTTTGCAACTTTGTATCTTTGCTTTATTCTCTTCTGTTTTAATGTGTTCATATTCTCGATTATATTCTTCAAGAATTATATTTAAACTCAGAATTAGATTTATATTATGTATCCATCGTTTAAGATGTTTATTTGTCTTCATAGGCGACTTAAAACATCAAGACCTTCTTTTATTTGTTTTATTTTGTTTTCCAAAAACCAAATTCTAAAAGCATGTCCTCTATGATAAGTTGGCTTTCTTAAAATAAAATCCAACTCTTTTCGATATAGATACAATTCTACTTGAAGCCTATGTAATGTATAATTAGGCATTGCTAAGTAGAATCATTATGGCCCTACGGTTTTTATATTCTTCTAACTTTCTATAGTACAATTCTCTTATTTCAGCATTTTTATGTGCCTTGGCTTCTTTCTCTAGATATATCAGGATTTTGTAGTACTTCTCAACCTTTTGATATCTTTTAGCATGTCAAAACAGTCTATTCTTCATGGGGAAGATAACAGCCAATCAGTTTCATCACATGAGAAATCGCAAGATAAACTTTCAAAATTTAAGTTATCTCTAAATTCTTTATAATTTAATTCTTGTAAATAAATAAATAGCTCTTTAATAATTAAAAGATTTATGATTGATATTTTTAATAATTCTAAGTATTCCATATTTTATAAATTTTTATTGATCTTTATGGCTCTGAGACCAATATTTTGCGGGGGGTTTTACTTGATTTAACATAACAAATTTAAGAAAAATTAATAAGTAACTTAAAGTTTAATATTTAAGTTTAAACAATGTGAATAAGGATGGTTGTGACTTTTTCTATTTTAAACATATGTTTTTAAAGAAATTTTATTGTTAAAATGTACTAAATTGATCAAAAATACTTTAGGATGGGTTTTAGTGAAATAAAGAATAAAAGTTGGGTTTTTAAGAAATCACGTCGGCCCACATGAATAGTAAAACTGAGGTTTGAAAAGGTAACCTAGGGTATTTTTGAAAGGTTTTAAAAAGGTGGGTTATTTTAAAAATTTGAAAATTAAAAGAGGGTACAATAAAAATTGTTTCTAGCTTATGATGTATTTATAGTTTCTTTCTTTTTTTTTCTTTTTATAGAATCAAACTAATAAATTTTTCAATAGACATCGGTCTTTTACAATCAATCAACTGAAATATTTCAAAAGAAAAACAAACTATTACAATCATTTATCATCAAATAATAAACAAAAATTAAAAACCATTATACAATAAAAATACACTTGGTGCATGAAATAAATAAAGTTTATAGAGTTACAAGGGTCACGCCCGAGGTAATTTTCAATATACCATCATCACATTTTACTATAACCCCTGAAAAAGATGAACAAAGGAGAAAATTAATTGCTCATTTAATTCTGTAAACATTTTACTATGATTATGTCATTGGTATTTACTTATTTTTTTTTTTTTTAGGATTACAACACTAGATTTCAATAGTAGAATCACATGAATCATTCAAGGGTTTTTGCGAGCACGAATATCCATCAATTAGTCTAAGTTTGTTTACTCATGTACGTTGCCCTAAACAATTCCGATTACTTAATGCTCTATTTACTTTTGTACTTTGGTATAACAAATAATATTACAGTAATTGAATATGTAAGACGATATTAAACGCCTTTGTCTCATAATTTAAGTTTAAGAATTGTTTCACGATAGTTTCTATAATTTGCATTAAATACTCTTTGTGCCGTAAAAACATCAAAACATCTCTAAATATTAAAAATTTACATGTTTGAACAAGAATAATCTTCAATGAAAATAGAGTACGTTCACCTCCTCCACTATGATAAATCATATAGAGCTACAATCCCCTTCATTTAGATGTAATTAATTTGATCTCAAATTTATGAAGCTCAAATTTTATTAATGGAAGTTACTTTGATCAATTTGAAAACTAATTACATAGTTTTATACATTACTTATAAGATTTTCTCACTTAAAAGATTATTAATTCCATTAAGCTAATGATATGGCACATCCATAATCGTGTCATGTGGCAAAATATCAGGGTCTCAATAAAAGTCATTAGGATCACAAATGCTTGAGGAACTTCTTCAAAGGTACCTTTCCAAACTCCTAGAATAATTCAAATACCAACTTCTAAAAACCCTATAACCAAACTCCTCGTGAAAAAACATCCATAACCCTATCCTCGAGGATGGCACCTCCGAGGGCATAATGACAAAGGTCCACAACCAACTGGGGGGCTCCCCTTGAAATGCAATTTCACCTTAGGTAGATCAGAAAACTCCAACAAGACGTTGTATCTCCTAGTGTAAATTTCGACATATTTAATGCTCAACCCCTTAGATGTTTTATAGCATTTAATGAATCTACAATGGCGCATGCGATCATCAAGTGGATGTTGACATGGGTGTCATGTTGCCTAATTAGCTTATATAAATCTCATCATTGCATTCTAAAATAAAAGAGATTTTCTCTATAAGGCTATTTTATAAATACCTCCAACATTTATTGTGCTAGGTAAGGCATTACTACTATCGAATTTCTAACACTCTCCTCAATATTTTCATTATAAGTTTAATGACTTAAGTATCATGTGTTTCACCTTGCATGCACGCCTAGAGGTTTTTCCCTTTTGCCATATGCTTTAGCCCCCTCGAGATCCGTCAGCTCGATCTTGAGCTCCACCAAATTTAACCCGCATCAAGTAAGTTATAAGTTATTTTTCTAATCACTATTCCCTACAAGAAAATTAATTTTTTGCTTTGATAAAAAGAAAAATTGTAGAAAAGAGCAAAACTCACATCCAAAATCGAACTAAGCCACCTTTTTGCTACAAAATTATCAACTTTTGCTACGATATGATTTTTGTAGCCAATAAAATCGAAATAAGCCACCTTTTTTGCTACAAAATTATTTTTTTTGTTATTTCTACCAAAATAATTATTTTTATTTTCTTTTTTAGTATGACTCTTGTTGCGCCAACTGAGAATTGAACCATCAAATCTGGATTCTGCACCATGGCAAGCCACATGCACACCCCCGGAGGAGCTTATATTTGTGTAAGTTGGGATTCGAACCCAAACATCCAACATACACAATGAGAGGTCTGGTTGTTATGCCATTATAACTCTTTAGTTATACATACTTATCATATGTTTTTGAAAATTATCAATTTATTGATTTAATATTATTTACTTATTACTTATATATCTTTAGTTTCATTATATCTAAAGTTAAATTATTCCTTTTAATTTAGCATAACTGACAAGTAAAATATAAAATAATGTATAAAATTTAATAAATTTTTAATTTTATATTCATAAAATTTAATTTTAGCATAATTAAATTATATTTTAATTTTCTTAATTTGCACACACATCTAGTGTGCCCCACCAACTAGTAATTAACTAATTTCTGTCTCTCTCTCGCCTCTCTTTCTCCTTCTTCTCTTCAAATTAAAATACTAAAAATTCTATTAGTTTTTACTTGTCTCTTCTATTCCAATTAAAACACCAAAACTCATATTAGAATTTTTCTTCTCCCTTAATTTCTCTTGAAATAAGAAGCCAAAAATAAACAAACCCTACAATGTTCGACTTTTTCTTCAAAAGCAACCTACAAGATGGTATTGTATACTAATTTTGAAATTTAAACATTTATTTTATTTCTTTTTTGCAATAGATTTTTGTATAAATATTTCAAATTTAGGATTGTTGATATGGATTTTGATAGTTGTTCAATATTAAACTTAATAAATCTTGATATTTATTTGTTGGGATATTGAATTTGAATGAATATCTTACTAATTTAAACTTGATCACATTTAATTGAGAGTGATTTGGGAATGTGATGGTGGAGATAAAAAATGATGTTTGAGGTTTGAATAGATTATTTGATTGTGAGAACAGAGTGAGAGCACTACAAGAAAACGCACATTTTTGGGCGGACATTTTCGGCGGAATTTCAAAAAAATTTAAAAAAATTCATTTTCAAATTTTTCAGTTGAATTTTTGCCGAAAAATTAAAAAAATTAAAAATTTATTACAATTTAAAATTTTTGGAGGATTTTTCGGCTTTAAATAATAAATTTAAAAATAAATTTATTAATTTCGGTGCAAATTTCCGTCAAAAATTAAAAAAAAAATTAAAAATTATGATAATTTAAAATTTTTGGCGGAATTTTTCGCCGAAAATTTAAATAATGAATTAAAAAATAAATTTAATAATTTTCGACAAATTTTCGATGGAAATTAAACAAAATAAAAATTATTATAATTTAAAATTTTCAATGGATTTTCGGCGGAATTTTCCGCCGAAAATTTAAATAATAAATTTAAAAATAAATTTATTAATTTGTAGCAAATGTTCGGAGAAAATTTAAAAAAAATTTAAAAATTATTATAATTTAAAATTTTCTGCGGAATTTTCCGCAGAAAATTAAAAAAAAATTATTATAATTTTTAAAAATTCTGTTTTTTGCTTTAAATAATTTATAGTAGATTGCATTAACATTTAAGTAAAAAAAAACTAAATGTTATGTTTCTTTTCGGATCATGTTTGCCTTTCTATTTTTTTTGAAGTTATTTCTCGGTGTACATTTTGTTATATATATTTTATAAATAGTATTCAATAAATGTGTCAAACTAAGTGTGTGTTTATTATATGTGCTATGCGAATTTAGTATTGTGTTTATTATGACTTGTTATAGCTTTATTAAATAGTCAATTTTTTTAAAAAAGAAATAGTAATATTTCTGACATGCATAATTCCTGGTCCTAAAAATCCAAAAGTGAAAATTGATGTATATTTGCAACCACTAATTGATGAGTTGAAGGTATTGTGGGAAGATGGCGTGTCCACGTATGATGTACATGCAAAACAAAAAACTTTTATGTGTGATGCATTAATGTGGACTATCAATGACTTTCCGACTTATGGAATGATGGCGGGATGGATGACCGCCGGTAAACTAGCTTGTCCGTATTGCAAGGGCTATAGCAAGGCATTTACGTTGAAGTACGGATGAAAGAATTCATGGTTTGATTGCCATCGAAGATTTCTAGACTAAATCACCAGTACAGAAGAAACAAGATTAACTTTAAAAAAAATCTGGTCGAGAAGGATCCTCCTCCTTTGAATCCTACCAGGGATTTGGTATGGAATGATGTTCAATGGTTGCCGAAAATAACAGAACAACCATTTATGGGGAAGCCATCTGGCTATGGTGTCAAACATAATCAGACGAAACAAAGTATTTTTTGGAATTTACCTTATTGGAAGCATCTCTTGATACGACATAATTTGGATGAAATGTATATTGAGAAAAATGTGTTTGACAATATTTTTAACACTATTATGGATATACAAGGTAAGACTAAAGATAATGTAAATACAAGGCTAGATATGCAAGAGTTGTGTAGGTGACCTGAGCTATAGCTGGTCCTAAAGCCCAATGAACAATGAGAAAAATCAAAGGTGAAGTATACATTTACTCTTGAACAAAAATGGATGATTTGTGAGTGGATTAAAGAACTTCGAATGCCGGATGGTTATTCGTCCAACTTGAGTTGCTGCGTTGACTCACATCAAGCAAAATTGTATGGCATGAAGAGTCACGACTGTTACATTTTTATGGAACAGTTGTTGCCCATTGCCTTTAAAGAGTTACCCGACAAGGTCTGGAAACCAGTTGCTGAATTAAGTAAGTTTTTCAGAGACTTATGTTCTAGCACATTAAGGCATGCCGATTTGGACAAGATAGAAGAAAACATTCCTGTCATTATATGTAAGTTGGAACACATTTTTCCACCTAATTTTTTCGATGTGATGGAGTATTTGCCAATTCATTTGATCGAAGAAGCAAGATATGTAGACCAGATTCAATTTTGTTGGATATATTCATTCGGGAGGTAATTCAATAACACCAATAAAATTCATTGCATTTTTTTTAATATATGTTAATAAAAATTCACAGAACTGATGTTATTTTTTTTTTTCAAATAGGTATCTAGGAAAAATTAAAAAAATAGTCAAACAAAATCCCAGGTCGAGGGTTCTATATGTGAGGCATATTTGCTTCGTGAAATAGCTCATTTTTGTTTGTTCTACTTTAAATCACACGTTCGTTCATTAAGAAATAGAGTTGGAAGGAACAACGACGGTGGCATAGATGAATCTATTCTATCTACATTGTCAGTTTTTAATCAAGTGGGTCGTTTGCAAGGTAAATATGTAGAACGTTATTTCGAACATGATGCAAAATACAGAGCTGCAAGACACCACATCCTATTGAACTGCGAAAGAAGTTAAACCTTACATTAAGTAAGTATGAAACATATGTTTCTTAATGAAACATTAACAAGCCTTTCATAACTAAGTACATAAATAATTGCAGTTATTTTTTATCATACTTCCGAGTTGGTGATGCTGAAGCTAGTGACCGTCTTGATTCAGAATTTGATGAGTAGTTTAAGTCATACATAAGTATACATATTCACATATTTTTGTTAATTACGAAGTTTAACCTAAATTTAAAGATGCAAATAAATATTTATCCTACAGGTTCATAATCCAGGAAATGGGATTACAGATCTTTTCTTAAATCAATTGGCTTAGGGTCCTAATATGAAAATGAAAACATATCATATATACTTTGTCAATGGTTTCAAGTTTCACACTTCGTTGTGGTGTCAAGGAAAAAATACGATGAATTGCGGGGTTTTGGTGAAAAGAAGTTATGAGGATGCCGCCGTTGAGGATGACTACTATGGAATTTTGAATGAAATATTAGAGTTGGAGTACACCGGTGAGCCAATAAAAAGGGTGTTTTATTCAAATGTGAGTGGTTCGATCCCACACCTCGAAAAGGAACTAGTATAGTACATCCAGAATGCAAAATTATTGAAGTAAAACAATCAGGGGGTATAGAAAATACAACCATTTCATAATTGCACAAGAAGCCCGGCAGGAATACTTTGTTAAGTATCCCGGAAAAATTCATGAGACAATGCCATGGCTCACAGTCATTAAAAGTAAAGCAACTGGCCGTGTTGATGTTGAACACGCGTTGGAAGTCACTTACCAAAATGACGACGGCGCAAATGTGCGCGACATCACTGTTGATGACATTGTAGACTCTATGTGAGACCAAAATATGATATTAATACCAGTTGATGATGAAGAGCTTAATCAGGTTATACATACTCACGAAGAAGATGACGATATTGAAGAAGTTGATAGTGATGAAGATGAAGCGAGTGATGCATAAATTATGACGCATTGTAAACATGTAAGTTAGATAGATTTCATAAATATATGTGCGTGACAAATTTCATTATGACTTAAAACGAATTAAAATACGTTATTGCACTTAATTGGATATATATATCATTTATTTACATCGGTATATAATTGCATTATATAGTATTTGGTAATAAAAATTTGTACTTCACAATTTTTTATAACTTTCAATCATGTAGATGCGGTGTGGAAAAAATAAGATTTCGTATGGTAGATCAACTGATAGGCCGGCATCTAATCCGGGTTCTTCTTCATCCCATTGAGGCACCTCCCCAGCATCCCTTTCGGGCTCTTCCCCTTCTTATAATTCCACTCGCATAGGCCATAGTCCACCACCTACCATTCCCATGCAGTTTATGCCAACTCCTTCATTACCTTGTGGCCATAGTCCACCTGTTACATCACATCTTCCTAGCCTGTCGCTACCCTAACAGCAACCACAACCTGAGGATGACGAGCTGACTCAAGCCGATAAAGAAGGAATTCAAGACAGATATGCGATGCCTACACCTCCACCTCCACCTCCACCTCGACTTGCATCCAGTAGTAAGATTACGGTGACACCAATTGGTCCGAATCGGTTAGTTTTTTTCAAAATTTACATACGTAATACAACAAATAGAAATGACAATAAATCATATATTTTAATAAATTTTGAACTCTCTTGTAGTTTTACTTCCGACAAAAGGGGTAGTGTGCATATTATGAATGTTATAAAGAGTTAGTTGGACAAACCATACTTTAGTTATGGCAAGGTTCCTAAAAACATTTGGTTGTAATAGTTCGGTGAATGGCAAGTAATTTAATTGAAATTGTATAGGCCTAAATTTTGAAGGAATGAGTATTTTTCATGTATATTTGAGTTTTTTTTTTTACATGTTTGAGTGGTAAAGCATTATATTTTTTTTTTGTTAGAAATATGTTTGTTTTAAGTCGGAGGATACGGAACATATGAAAATAGCTTTTGACAATCGTGCGTCCAAAAAAATGGTTGAAATGTATCGAGACATTAGAAAAGTAATTACGATGGGGGATGGTCGTCCACCGTGGCTCCCCGAACCAATATTTCAAGATCTGGCCACGTATTGGGGCACACCTAAATGGAAAAAGATGAGTGACCAGAACAAGATAAATAGGAATGTTGGTGGAGGTTCTTTGTATACCGGTGGGGGCAAATCGATTTATGAGCATCGAGCGGACTTGGTAGGTACCTTTTCGTATTTGTTTTTGACGTACTTAATAAATTTAATTCTTTCTTTTAATTTAATCTTATTCTTGTAAGAGAGGAAGTTAAAGAGGTCTGCTCTTAAAAGTGAGATCCTTCACTATTGTTATACGAGGAAAAAAGATAAGGGGCCGGATAAAAAAGCAGGCACATAGGTTCACTCGAGGTCACAACAAGTTCATGTAAGTTAGATTTGTTTAATCTAAATAAATTTTTTGTTTAAATTGCTAACATAAACTAATTACAATTGCAGGATAATTTTCAAAGTCTAGTACAGGGTCGTCCGGATGCAGGATGCTGACTTATCTGATCCCTCTACGCAAGAAAGTATGAACGAGTTGTTTGATCGGGCTGCCAGGGAACCTACCAAGAAGGGTCGAAAGTACGAGCAAAATTATCAGACAACATCAACATCTTGTCACTTCAGTTTTTCTTCGTCTGGCAATTCGTCAAGCCAGTTCGACCCGGCGGTGTTGTGGTTAGAGAATTGAGTCAATCACCTAGCCTAACAGAACACACAAATTATGAAAAATGATGCATCTGATGATCACGATGATTTCGCAGTACACAACGAGCGGCTCAAAGCAACTGACTCATGCCCCTCCGCCGGTTCAGTATGTCGCCTGATGATGAAGACGACCACTCCGATGAGGAAGACTGTGATTAGTATGAACTTTCACTTAAAATAATTTCGCTTTTTATGTATCATGCAATATTCGACGGATTATGTTTTTTTATATATTTGGATAAATTATATCGGGTTTGCTAATATATATGTGGATTTTAATATATTTGATATGTTATTTATTCATATATTCAGATTATGTGATTAGTATAATATTTTAAATATTTTTATTATAATTGTGCTTATAACAACGAAGAAAAATATAATTAATCTGAATATTTTTGAAAAACTATAATTTTAGGGCCAAAATAAAATTTTATTTAAAAAAATATTTATTATTTATTTTAGGGCCCAAAAAATATATATATTTTTAAATATTTTAATTATTTTCGACGGATTTTTGGCGAAAATTTTGCTGAAAAAGTAAATTTTTTTTTTAAAATTTAGTATTTATTTTCGGCGCATTTTCAGTGAAAATTCCGCTGAAAAAAGAAATATTTTTTTAAAATTTATTATTTATTTTTAGTGGATTTTCGGCGAAAATTCTACCGAAAAAATAATTTTTTTTTTTAAATTTATTATTTATTTTTGAAGGATTTTCGGCGAAAATTCCGCTGAAAAAATAAATATTTTTTTTAAAAATTATTATTTATTTTCGATGGATTTTCAGTGAAAATTCCGCCAAAAAATTATATATATATTTTTTTAAACATTAATTATTTCAGCCCAAAATTTCGTTGAAAATCCGCCGAAAAGTGAAAACCAGCAAGGGTTTTTTTGGCAGATAGTGTCCGTCGAAAATCCGCCAAAATTCTATCGAAAACTACATTTTTCGCCTAAAATCAGTCGAAAATTTCGCTGAAAAAATCGTATTTTCTTGTAGTGTTGAGAGAAATCTATTTTAATACTTTTTGACTTTTGATTGTATAATTATGTCAGTTTATGTCAATTTTCTTGAGTATTGATAAAAAATTCTTTGTTAAATATATTTCAAAAGCAACTCATTATCCACTATATTTACTTCTTTCAAAATAGAGAATAGCTTTGTATTTTTTAGTATCATTTTTTATATATTGTTTTACACTACAAGAAAACGCTCAATTTTCGGCGGAATATTCCGCCGAAATTTTTAGGCGGATTTTCGGCCGAAAATTAAAAAAAAATAAAAAAATTTTTTTAAAATTTTCCCTCCCTCCCTATATCATTTAACTTTTTTAAACGAAAAAATGTAACACGTTTTCCCTCCCTCAATTATATATTTTAACAAAAGTGTCTGGAGACCTATGTAAATTGTATACTTATATATAAAAATAGTTCACAAAATATTTAAACTAATTTATGACCTTATTAAATTTTAAATTATGTTATAACTAAAGTTGTTGACTTTTCAATCAAAAGTCAGTCTTCGAATCTTCTAAAATCGATATAAATGTAGACGCCAAAAGTAACATTTATTATTTTATTACTCACTTTCCTTTTCTCATATTTTGGACTGGTGAATTATTCCTCTGCTGATGGAGTCCAAAATTTCCCAAAATAAAACAAAATCAGATTCAAAACCCTTGCATTTCCCTCCTCTTTCAAGAACAATCGACAATCAGTAACAATGGAGCCGATATTTCAGCCTCCGATCGTCGATATCACCAACAGGTATGCTTCATTTTGATCGGTGATTCTTTAATATCCTTGTTAAATAATGAAATTGTGATCTGTGAATTCCTAAAGCTGTTATGATTGCTCGTTTCATGCTTGTGAGCCCACATCACGATTTGCTTTACAGGTTTATTTTGATTGATCATGAATGTGAGATAATCGTCAGATTATGGGCTTATATGCTTCTTGTACCTCTGAATTGTTAACTGCATTTTGATCCGAAACGGTGAAAAGACTTTATGCCTTTTTGATTCTTGATGTGGTGAATTGTATAGTAGCTCCTTTATGCCTTTTTGATTCTTGATATTCCGACTGAGGAATGGACCATTAAATGTAAATGACTGCATTAGTGTACAAACTGTCTTCATCATCACTCGCTTTCGTGATGTGCATGTCGTTTTTATCTTTTGTTAGCCTGGGAAATTTAACACTATAAGGTGAATTTATTTGGTTTTATATCTTAACCTTATCATTCTATTACATTTCTGATCCTTTGAGTGGATACGTGCATTTTTATGTTTGAAATCCTTTACTCGGCGCTCAGTAGTTTATATGATATAGAAAGAGATAGGTACTAAATGATTAGAATTTGAAATAACAATAACACTTTCAGTGGCTCTTAAAAAAAAAGTACAACGGCGAGGTGTCTTAATTGACGGTTGATCGCCGGCAACGTTGCACCATCTTACTCCTGGCCTGGTCTTAACCTAACAAACAATAATGAAAAGGAAAACTGCCCCTCGAATGGAGGGAAACAATACAACTCGTATTCTATGATCACAAAAATATCGATTACCCTTCTTTCAGGACATCGAAATCTGCTGTAAATATACAGTTGTTGATACGACTAACAGAGGGGAAGATCAGCGGGAGGAGACTCTAATGTTTGCAGTTCTCCAACACCATTTTCAACCAGGAAAGCCATTCCCAAACCCCATGTGAGGTGGACATCCAAGTGACAGTGCATAAGCCAGACCCCTGTTAATGTTGAAACTTATACATTAGTGTATTTCAATGTGAAAGTATGAAAAGAGGGGCTTGAATGGAAAATACACATGCAAATAAATGATTTTGTATCTTGTAGTAACCTGGATTGTCAGCGATGAATCTGATCACTGCCCACCCTCCAACAGGTACACTTGCCGTATTTCGGAAAGGTGGATCTACGAGATTAAATTTGGCTGTATCTCTACTAGGGTTGAAATTCCCAAAGCCTTCGGCAATTATATAGAAGTCGTTACCATGAAGATGAATCGGGTGGTTCTCAGCTGTGAATATACTTGTTCCCTGCAACACCACCTCTACTGTTTCCCCGTATTTTAGCTTGTAAACCTCAGTACCCGGAACAGGTTGCCATAGCGAGCGGCTCACATTTCCAGTGTAATCAAACTTTACTGGTGGATTTGCTGGGAAATTTGTTGTGAAAACTCCAGGTATACCCTGTTGATGTGCTTGCAGCAAGGAGAAGTTGGACGGGAGCACAAACGATACATTGTTCATGCTGGCAGCAAATCGGGTACCATTTGGACCCTGACAGGTTCTGGCACTTGCTCCAGGGGGGCACCTGTTGAGTCCCAGACCAACTGTGAAGAACAGATTATGGTCAATTTTGGTGGGCACTTGCACTTTTTGTAGGCTTCTGAAGCTAGTGGTGAAGGCGGTGGCAGTGGCCGTGTCATTGAAAGCTGGCATAGTCGGCATAACTGGTTTGCTTGAGAGACACTTGGCAGGCGCAATGGGCAGATTTATATTGAAGGATAGCTGTGGTGGTAGTGTTATCGAAAGGTGCATTTTGAGCACTGGCATAGGCACGCGCTGCCATGTAGTATCTGGCGGGTGGCTGATCGGCAGTTAATAGTACATCTGTGGTCTGGCCAGGTCCGAGCATCAGAACTGAGGTGGTAAAGGGTTTCACATAGGAGGCATCAGCTCCAACCACTGTGAGCTTGTGATTGGCCACTTTGAAGAAAAGTTGTTGATTAAGTGCAGAGTTAATAACTCTGAGGAGAATTGTCTCTCCAGACCCAACTGGAAGTATTGTTGTATCTGCATCAGGATGGTACAAGATGCATAAATTTGTCTAGTTCTGAAGTGTTTCACAATGATGCAAGGTATGATGCCCTATCCCTGCTTAGTCAATGTAGAATGTCCAAATGACAAGTTTAAAATGACGTCCATAGTGTTTAATGATTTCATTTTTCAGCCCCTGTTTCTGATATTTTTCTTTTCCTTGTTATAGATAACCATGCATTCTATTGTGCGCACACACATACACACAACACAAACACACACAAACAACACACATATAACCAACCTTTGCTGGAGCAGTTGTATAGATCACCAGGTTGACCATTGATTGTGTAAGCATCAGAAACATTAGGGGCAGCTCCTGTTCTTCTAGCTTGTCTCAGAACATCCATGGGGTTCGCATCCCACCATTCACCTGATTACCAAAAACAATTCTGGTAAATAAGCTTAAACTAGCGAAGGATAATGAAAAATTAGTAATTGTTTTCTTGCAATGTTAATAGAATTATATGCTATATGTATATATGTCGTAGCCTTGGTTACCGAGAAGAAGGGGAGTTTCACGGTTGGGCTTGGGGAATGGATATGAATCTCCTTGTTTAGGACGAATGATCAAAGCCCCGTAGACAGTGGCCCTCAGCCACGAGCTGTGGGCGTGCCACCAAAGTGTGCCTTCTTGTCCTTGGATCGTGAACCGGTATGTGTAACTCCCTCCTGGTCTGATGGGGCATTGAGTCACAAATTCTGGTCCATCAGCCCATGCTGTTCTGATTTGCCTCACTCCATGCCTATGCAACAGTGAAACATAAAAAATAAGGGAAAGAGGCTGCATGCATGCATGCATGCAGTATTAGTATACAAGAAAAATGTAAAACTTTGTGATGATTTTTTTGAACTATGACATTATTTTCGTCACACTGTTTTGGAAAATTAATAAAATTCTTGTATCGTTGCAATCGGTAGTTACCAGTGAATGGTAATGTTGTAACGAGCTCTGTTAACGACGTTGACGACGAGAGTGTCGCCATTGTTCACTTCCAAGGTTGGTCCCGGATACATACCATTCACAGTAATGGCGTCGCGCGTTTTGCACAGCCTCTCAACTGGCGTTGCTTGCACCTGTTCCACAGTTGAAATATAAGTTTACATGTCTTATATGCGTGTGTGTGTACATATATGTGTATAAATATATAATGATCAGTGTAATGAACTCGTCAGCAAACTTACTACAAAATCATGGTTATGCACTTTTGCATTTGTTATTGGCAATGAACTCGCGAAAAGGAGCAAAATGGCCAAAATGAAGACATAGCAAAAGGGGTTGCTATAATTATTTCTGAAGGCCTCCATTTTTCGCATGCTGAGTCAAATGATATTTTTTGTTTGTCGAAATGTTTGCTTGTGAGAGGATGAACTGAGGACTTGCTTTTATACACATGTAGGGGCAGAGAGAGAGAGAGAGAGAGAGAGAAGATTTAGTTAAGCCCTGTAGCAGCTTGTAGGAGGAGTCGTTGCACCCACTGGCCATCAAACTCGATAAAATTTTGCTTTGTTCCCAAGTATTTTAACTTTTTTCGTGAGGTGGCTTTCGAAGATGACTTAGTATTTTAGCTAAGTTATATGATTAATTACGGCAACTTTTTTCGTAATGTGGTCCTCAATGTTTTATTTTAGTATTATTTTAGTTTTTAAAGTACCACTTATAACTTTACAGTTCCTAAACTTGTATAAATTGGTTCCACATTCATCCTTTTACTAAATTTTTCAATAAGTTGTTGCCTAAAATGGTAAAATGCGACAAGCATGTATTTATTTTAAGGCCAAAATTCTCATTCCATTATTATACAATGCATATAAAAAAATTGTAAAGATGGATTTTTGATTGTGTCATTATCCTCCAAATTGAGATGGAGGAAAAGCCTAACTTTTTGCCCCCTCTTTCTATTCTTTGACGGACTAGAATAATCTTTTCTACCTTTTTGTTGTTTGACCAATTAGTTTTTTTTTATCAAAATTGTATTATAATTATGAAATGACAATTTTGTCCTTAAAATAGATAGATAATTGTTACATAATACCATTTCAAGCAAAAAACCCACCCAAAAATTCACTAAGGGGACGATCATGAAACCAAATTACAAGTTTAGGGATTGTACGGTCACAAATGGTATTTAGGGACTAAAGTGATACTAAAATAAAATATTGATAACTAAATATGACAATTGTCCCAATAAAAATATGATTCCTCATGCACATACATCATGACTTAACACATTCGGAGTCAAGTCTCAAATAATGTTGTCGTGTAAAAAGAAGTTTGAATCTTTTGCTATACAATTGTGGAACATTTTTATTTTATAAACAACTTTAAGAAAAAATATTTTTTTTGGCTTTTATTTTGTCACGAAAATCCAACTGCACCCTAATTTTTTCGATAAAGTATTTTTATCTTAGAAAAGGTACTATTCTATTCTACAATGTACATCTCTAAAATTTCTTTAACCTGACTAATGCATGCTTGTATTTTATTTGTGATATGGAAGAAAAATAATTCAATAATTTACTATCCTTATCTCAATCGTCTTTTAATATAAATGTTGTGTCTTGTGAGCGTAATAAAAAATATAATATAGTTATGTAATAGAAGACTTGAACCATACAAATTAAATATAATATCAAAATAATTGCAAAAATCTTGAAATCAAAATTTCCCACCATTTTATGACGGGTTAATATGAAACTTGTACTATACGATCGAGTTAAGAATCTACAACCACATAAATTTCTTAGCTAATTTTGTCACCTTTGGAATTTTGTTTGGGAAGAGAAATTGAGGAAATACATTGTAATATTAATTTAGGGTTATAATTATATATGAATTTGAAGCAGTTCAAACAATTTTATGAACTAACATGCACTGGATGCATGATGTGGATCATCAACTAGTTAATATGATATTCTATGTTTATATTTAAAATTGGACTTCTATTTTTAATCGACGAAAAGGTCAGATCAAAAGATTCGATATGTCTTTTTCTAATTAAAATAATCTAACCGTTACGAAATATTGTTTTTGCCAAAATTTACTATTATTAAGCTGAACTGAGTCACCACAGCCTCACAAACATACTAGTGAATTAAATCCTATCCCTCAACGGAGTGATATTATGCGTTGGTCACTGCCTTCTTATAATATTTCTAAATAATTAACAAATTATACATTCTCAATAAGATTCGAATTTGAATATGTAAGATAAGAATAGTGGAATTGAACCACTGAAACGACATGTTTGGACTTAGATGACGTCTCTATCTGATTGGTTATGTGACATTTACAATATAAATATTTGTCCAGATTTGATTTGGTTGTATGTCAACATAATTTAGTTAGAGAAGTCCAAAAACGACAAGTTACTTAAATTAGTTATATATATGGTACTTGAATTAGGTAGCTTTTGAACGATCAAACAATGGCAACCTCCTTTTCTTTTAATTTTTTATTTTATTTCCGAGTTGATAAATCATTTCATTTTATTGTCTAGCCAGTTCAAGTTATGGTTTAGTACTTAATGTGGATTTGTCGACATCATAGTTAAGTATCATTTATTATCTATATATATTAATGAAAAGTTTAGGAGATTTAATAACCATTTTGAACTCTTTTATGTTTTTGTTGTCATTTATATTCTTGATCCTCTCCTTTCTCTTTTCTTTCAATATTAACGTGCTTTTATCTGTTTCTCTCTCTCTCTCTCTCTCTCTCTCTCTCTCTCTCTATCAATATATAATTTTTTTTCCATATATCTCATATCTTTTTTTTGAAACTTTTTATTTTTTATTTATTTGTTAATCTTGTAATTCTATTTTTATTTTAAACTATTCTTTATAACAAATTTAATAAAATGCATACATTATAAATAATTAAAAAATATATAATGTATAAATCTAATAAATATTTTTATTTTATATTCATAATTTAAATATTTAATTAAGTTATATTTTACTTTTTTATTTTGCACACAGATCGACTGTGCTCCATCGACTAATAAATTATAAAAAACATAAGAGTTTAAGTTGTTATACTATAAATATGCTTGGAATATTAAGGTTAAATGACACTAATAGTCCTTAAAATTTGAGTTTAGCATGACTTTGATCCTTTTATTTTTTTGTAATACAATCAACTCAGCACGCCTTATAACACTACTAGAAAACAGCCTTTTAGCCACGGATTTGGCTACGGATTATGGCCAAAATCCGTGGCCAAATAATAAGGCTACGGATTTGGCCACGGAAAAACTGGCGTGGCTAAAACTGGCCACGGATATATGGCCACGGAAAATTTATGCAGTTGGCCACGGATAAATCCGTGGCCAATAATAAAAAAAAATTAAAATCCTTATTTAGTTTAAATTGAAAATAAAAAAAAATTAAAATTAAATATTTTTTTTGTTTGATCCGTGGCCATATTTAAAAAAAATAAAATAAAATGTTGGCCACGGATAAATCCGTGGCCCAAAAACAAATTAAAATTCAAAATTAAAAATATTATTAATGTGGCCACGGATTTAGTAAAAAAAAAATTTTAATATAAATCCGTGGCCATATTTTTATTTTTTTAAATATAAATAAAAATTGGCCACGGATTTATCCGTGGCCAATAATAAAAAAATAAAAATTTTAATATTTATCCGTGGCCATAGTTTTATTTTTTAAAATAATAAAAATATGGCGACGGATAAATCCGTGGCCAAAATAAAAAAAATTAAAAATATTCATTTTTGGCCACGTATTATAGCGACCGAAAAATCCGTCGCTATATTTTCATAAATTTTCAATATTTCATTTGTTGTAATATACCCCAAAACCTACAATTTTTTTCGAATATTCAAAATACCAACAAATCGAAATACTAACAAACTGTATATCAATGTAATACTAATAATCCATATAGCATATATATAATTAATAATTAATATTATTCGATAAGTTTAATACATGAAATCATACATAATTATTCATACAATAATGCATATATAAATGTTTTTAAAGATCAACAGTCGGAACATCGTCGTCATCGTCGTCATCTTCTGACTGTGTTTCTCCTCTAACTCGCCGATCTTCTGTGTGAGCTCCTCTGTCTTGGGGTCAACCCAAGTATTTAAGTCGGTCCATGAGCCATTAGACTCAACTGACACGGTAGAGGGTCCACCGGCAACCCCATACCAACGACCCTTCTTTGGACCGCCGATCGGATTTGGCCACGGATAAATCCGTGGCCAACCTTAAAAAAATTAATTTATATGGCCACGGATTTATCCGTGGCCCCCCTCTTTTTTTAAAAAAATATTTTAAATTTTTTGGCCACGGAAAAATCCGTGGCCACAAGCAAAAAAAAAAAAATTTAAATAATTTTATTTATTGGCCACGGATAAATCCGTGGCCATTTCCCGCTTAAATTAAAAAAATTGAAAATAACACTTGGCCACGGATTTATCCGTGGCCTAATATTAGTCAAAATAGAGAGTTGACTTTTCCCGAATCGTGCGTTTTCGCTAATTAGGTTATACGGAATCGTACGATTGGCGCAATACAACTAAAAAAGTAATCAATATGCTCTAAAGTCCATCTTATTGGTGATCCTACGCGAGCTAGTTGACGTTAGCGCACATTGGCACCGGAGTACGAAGTCATTCGTATATATACTTAAAAGAGAAAAACGTGTTCTCGTTGATCAAACTGCAAGTTTCAACGCATAACAAGGCAGAATACAAGATACGTGACGATAATGTGATGATTTTGAAATGACTTAAACGTTTTAATGCCCCGTAATGCCGGGCCGCTCGATTTAAGCGAGCCCCTTAAAATTAAAATTAAAAAAAAAAATTAATTTATATGGCCACGGATTTATCCGTGGCCCCCCACTTTTTTTTAAAAAAAAAAATATTTTAAATTTTTTGGCCACGGAAAATCCGTGGCCACAAGAAATTTTTTTTTTTTAAATAATTTTATTTATTGGCCACGGATAAATCCGTGGCCATTTCCCGCTTAAATTAAAAAAATCGAAAATAACACTTGGCCACGGATTTATTCGTGGCCAATAGTCAAAATAGAGAGTTGACTTTTCCCGAATCGTGCGTTTTCGCTAATTAGGTTATACGGAACCGTACGATTGGCGCAATACAACAAAAAAAGTAATCAATATGCTCTAAAGTTCATCTTATTGGTGATTCCTACGCGAGCTAGTTGACGTTAGCGCGCATTGGCACAGGAGTACGAAGTCATTCGTATATATCCTTAAAAGAGAAAAACGTGTTCTCGTTGATCAAACTGCAAGTTTCAACGCATAACAAGGCAGAATACAAGATACGTGACGATAATGTGATGATTTTGAAATGACTCAAATGTTTTAGTGCCCCGTAATGCCAGGGCCGCTCGATTTAAGCAAGCCCATTAAAATTAAAATTAAAATAAAAAATTTAATTTATATGGCAACGGATTTATCCGTGGCCCCCCTCTTTTTTTAAAAAAAATATTTTAAATTTTTTGGCACAAGGAAAAATCCGTGGCCACAAGAAAAAAAATTTTTTAAATAATTTTATTTATTGGTCACGGATAAATCCGTGGCCATTTCCCGCTTAAATTAAAATAATTGAAAATAACACTTGGCCACGGATTTATCCGTGGCCAATAGTCAAAATAGAGAGTTGATTTTTCCCGAATCGTGCGTTTTCGCTAATTAGGTTATACGGAACCGTACGATTGGCGCAATACAACTAAAAAAGTAATCAATATGCTCTAAAGTCCATCTTATTGGTGATTCCTACGCGAGCTAGTTGACGTTAGCGCGCATTGGCACCGGAGTACGAAGTCATTCGTATATATCCTTAAAAGAGAAAAACGTGTTCTCGTTGATCAAACTGCAAGTTTCAACGCATAACAAGGTAGAATACAAGATACGTGACGATAATGTGATGATTTTGAAATGACTCAAACGTTTTAATGCCCTGTAATGCCGGGCCGCTCGATTTAAGCGAGCTCCTCAAAATTAAAATTAAAAAAAAATTTAATTTATATGGCAACGGATTTATCCGTCGCCCCCCTCTTTTTTTAAAAAAAATATTTTAAATTTTTTGGCCACGGATCACAAGCAAAAAAATTTTTTTTAAATAATTTTATTTATTGGCCACGGATAAATCCGTGGCCATTTCCCGCTTAAATTAAAATAATTGAAAATAACACTTGGCCACGGATTTATCCGTGGCCAATAGTCAAAATAGAGAGTTGACTTTTTTCGAATCGTGCGTTTTCGCTAATTAGGTTATACGGAACCGTACGATTAGGCGCAATACAACTAAAAAAGTAATCAATATGCTCTAAAGTCCATCTTATTGGTGATTCCTATGCGAGCTAGTTGACGTTAGCGCGCATTGGCACCGGAGTACGAAGTCATTCGTATATATCCTTAAAAGAGAAAAACGTGTTCTCGTTGATCAAACTGCAAGTTTCAACGCATAACAAGGCAGAATACAAGATATGTGATGATAATGTGATGATTTTGAAATGACTCAAACGTTTTAGTGCCCTGTAATGCCGGGCCGCTCGATTTAAGCGAGCCCCTTAAAATTAAAATTAAAAAAAAAATTAATTTATATGGCCACAGATTTATCCGTGGCCCCCCTCTTTTTTAAAAAAAATATTTTAAATTTTTTGGCCACGGAAAAATCCGTGGCCACAAGCAAAAAAAAATTTGTTTAAATAATTTTATTTATTGGCCACGGATATAAATGGGGAAAAACACGTATGTTTTTTGTAAAAAAATTTATATGGCCACGGATAAATCCGTGGCTAATTTCCACAAAAAAAAAAAAGAAAAACAATTTTATTTCATGGCCACGGATTTATCCGTGGCCAAGTCAAAATTTTTTTTAAAAAAAAAATTATTTTATTATTCGAGAATAATATTTATATTTTTTTTAAAAAAAAATTATATGCCCACGGATAATTCCGTGGCCAATTTCCATAAAAAAGAAAATTAATTTTATTTATTGGCCGCGGATTTATCCGTTGCCAAGGCCAATTTTATTTTTTAAAAAAATTATTTTATTACTGGGGAAAAACATTTATGTTTTTTTTTTAAAAATTTATATGGCCACGGATAAAGCCGTGGCCAATTTCCACAAAAAAAAAGAAAAACAATTTTATTTCATGGCCACGGATTTATCCGTGGCCGAAGTCAAATTTTTTTTAAAAAAAAAAAATTATTATATTATTCGAGAATAATATTTATATTTTTTTTAAAAAAAAATTATATGCCCACGGATAATTTCGTGGCCAATTTCCATAAAAAAGAAAATTAATTTTATTTATTGGTCGCGGATTTATCCGTGGCCAAGGCCAATTTTTTTTTAAAAAAATTTATTTTATTACTGGGGAAAAACATTTATGTTTTTTTTTAAATTTATATGGCCACGACAATTTCCACAAAATAAAGAAAAATAATTTTATTTTGTGGCCACGGATTTATCCGTGGCCAAGTCCAAGCTTTTTTTTAAAAAAAATTATTTTATTACTGGAGAAAAATATTTATATTTTTTTTTAAAAAAAAATTATATGGCCACGGATAAATCCGTTGCCAATTTGCTTTAAAAAAAAAGAAAAATAATTTTATTCAGTGGCCACGGATAAATCCGTGGCCAAGGCCAATTTTTTTATTTAAAAAAATTTGTTTTATTATTGGGGAAAAACATGTATGTCTTTTTTTTAAAAATTCATTTGGCCACGGATTTTTATCTTTTTAGCCACCGAAAAATCCGTGGCCATTTGTTTTCGTTGTTTTCCTAAAGCCGTGGCCTTTTCCGTAGCTAGTGGCAACCGATTTGGTCCGTGGCTAAGTCGCTGTTTTCTAGTAGTGTAAATGTCAAACAGAACGCCACATATACACATGCATATATGCACACACTCACCCAAAAGAGAAGAAAAAAAACAAGAGAATTCGAACCCAAGATCTCAATGGTGCTATATTCAGACTTTCACAATTGAGCTACAACTCTAATGGTGAATTACTTTGATTCCTACTTTTTAAATAGCAACACTTTCATCCCTCAACTTTTAATTTGATTTCAATTTAGTCCCTAAACCCATTTTTGGTGATATTTTGTAGGAAAAATATGCAGGTGATACAATTAAGCATGCCTAAATTTGGAGGTATTTCTGTCAATATACAATATATGCATGTTTTAAAATAGAGGCATGGTTGGGTTATATGCATGCTTTTTCGGCCAAAAATGGTCAGAAAAGGGGTCCACGAACTAAACTGAAATTGAAATAAAAGTTGAGGGATGAAAATTTTGTTATTCAAAGATCACGGACCAGTGTAATTCTAAACCAAAATTTTGGGAACTATTAATGGTATTTGCTAACAAAATTAATTTAGAAACTTGTTAGGATACTAAATTTTAATGGTAAAATATTACTTTCTGTAGGAATGATGCTTACATAAATATTTGAATATAAGCTGGACAGAGACTTGTTAGTTTGCACATTTGTTACGTCTATTTTTACTTGGTACTTTTACTAAATTCTACGTATTTTAAAAAGTAGGTGTTTTTCTTTCTTTCTTTTTTGTTTTGTTTCAGTACTAAAATCGAACACTTTAGAATTATTATCAAAGATCTTTAAGCAAATTCAAGCAATAATATCACGATTGCCCACTTTTATTACGCCGGGAACTAAACAAGACGAAAGGGAGATCCAGGTGTATGCGGTTGGATTCGAGTAGTTTCAACCCAAGACAAAAAAGATATTCAGATCTAATACTTGCGAGTTAGTAAAATCATAAATCATAATCATACGATTATTTTCTTATTGAGCGGCTAGAATTGTGCAAATACGATTTATTTTTAATTGCAAATTAATTATAAATGGTAAGAAAAGGTTAGAGGTTCACTACTAAAGACTATTGAAAAAAGGGCGGATTTTTTCGGCGGAGTTTTGCTGAATCATGAAAAATTGGCGAAATTTCAGAAGAAATTTTTTTTCGGAGAAACACTTGTTTTTTTTTTTTTTTTTGAATTTTGGCAGAAGTTTCCTCGAAATCGTTTCGAATAGATATTCGGTGATGATGCTCTGAGCAACTTTCTAATGGAGTTTCACCAACTTTCTGACCTCCGGTTACACTACAAAAAAATGCATTTTAAGTAACAAAGTAATGGTAACAAATGTATATTTTGTCACTAAAATTTGGTTTTTTGGTGACAAAATATGATTTTGTTACCAAAATGTTACTTTTTAGTGATGATAATGATAATTTGTTACAAAAAGCAATAGTTTGTTACCAAAAAATCAAACTTCATTGACCACAAGGGATATTTGTTACGGAAAACAAACTATTGTTACCAAAAAATTACTTTTTAGTAACAAATGAAAATATTAATTACGAATAATATATTGTTATCACGAAAAATAGTTTTTATTTGTGACAACTTTGAAATTTGTTATGAAACTTTAGACATTAATTATAATATATACTCTTTTATAGAGCATTAAGATTTTTTCATAACTGATTTGTGTCTTTGATATCAATAGACTATTGAAATCCGTTTGGACGTGCTTTTTATAGAGAAGAAACACTTATTTTTTGGAAAAACAAAATAGCACTTCAGAGAAAAAAATATGTTTGGATGGGCATTAAAATTTTGTTAGTAATTTTGAATTTTAGCGATGTATTTTTATAGTGGCTAAAAAAATTAATAAATTAAAAAAATACAAAAATTAGTAAGATTAATAAAATTTATTTGCATAATTTAATATATATATATATATATATGTATGTATGTATAGTCACACATAATCTTAGTTATAGTTAAATATCGGACAAATAAAATATTCGGCATTCAACACACATATATACGTACATAATACAAATATTTTTCAAAAGTTAGGATGAAAAAATTGGCTAAATGTTACCCAAATAACTATGATATGATTTCTTAAAAGTACGAGCACAATACGGAAGTGAAAATATATTTAAGATTAAAAATACAACTTATTTTGATATTATTTTTACATAAATTATGATTTTTATGTAATCTATAATAATAAAAAAAGATTACTTAAAACTATTCATTAAATTATTTAATTTATAATCATCATATAAATTATATATAATTATTTATGCAATATTAATATTTTTATGAAGTATTACAAAATTGTTATTTATATGATATTCAATTTCTAATTATCATATTTTTTGATATATTATACCATAAATATTTTTATATATTATAAATTATAAACAAATTTAATAAATTTTCATAAAATGAAAGTATTATTTTATCAAGTATTATACAGAATATGGTATATTAAAGATTGTTATCTTAAAAGTTATGCATATTATTCGTTAAGTTCAAAATATATATGAAAAATAAAAGTATTTTTTAATTATTCCTATATACGAGTACCGCATGAGTATAGTACGTGTTTTAAATAAAAAAAGCTCTTATAATTTGAATTTATTTAATTAATACATAATTAATTAATTAAATTAAAATTAATCAATGGATGTAGAAAACAAATAAGGATAATAAAACACCAAAGCTTTCAATAAAATATCAATTGACATAGCGATAGCCCTTGGACAAATTACACACGAGGTTGGGAGTTTGAATCTTTCCAGTGACAAAGCAAGACATCCTAATTGGGTATTGGGTCAGTGTGTTGGTCAAGGTCCGGTGTAGGAGTTTGCCCGTTAGCTATTTTTTGAAAAAAAAATTTTGGTCACCAAAAAATACCTTTTTGTGACGAAATTTTTGGTCACAAAAAAAATACCTTTTTGTAACGAAATTTTTGGTCACAAAAAATATTTTTTCGTGACGAAAAACTAAAAGTCGTTACAAAAACTTTTAGCTGTTGGGCTTTATGGGACAAAATTATATTTTTTGTAGTGTTATTGAAAATTAATTTCTTGTTTCAGCAGAATTTTTCATAGGAGAACCCGCCGAAATTATATTTTTCATTTCTTTAATCCTAATTCTAGGTAGAATTATTGTTCTTAAAGTAGAAATCATTTCATTTATTCCTGAATAGCTTTTTCTAAAAGGATTTCTGCCTCCCCAATTGGTGCCTTAGTAGACAATATTATTTTTTTAAACTAAGGTTTACTAGTTTTTAAGTAAGTACGTAATTCAGCAAGAAATTTCCTCACCTGTTCAATTTCCAATGAATCAAGATAACCTTTGTTCCAGTATAAATAGTCATCATCCACTCTTCTTCCGTAAGAGAAGCTTATTAGGATTGTTCAAGTAATTCATGTAATCATTGACCTCTTGCCAATTGATTTCAGTAGCTTTATCAAGATGACAAGACCAAAAGCAATTTGTGCAAAGACTTCAACCCTAGGTGAAAAATTCTGCCAAAATTTTTTTTTTTAATTAATTTTTTTTATTTATTTTTATTATTATCTTCTGTTGGTACTTGTTCGTTGCACATAATTATATTAAACATATTCGAAATGCACACATGTGAAATAGAAATTTGATAATAGCAAATTAATAGTAATATTTAATTCGAATGTAATAATAAATACAATTCAATCAATTTCATCACATATTCAAACATAAAACATAAAACAGTGTTCTAAAAATTTCCAAACTAGTCATAATCGTCATAGCCGTTTTCGTTGTTTGCATCGTGGCTATCGTCATTGTTGAGGTTGGCATCATACAAGGGCAGCAAAAGGCCCTGATGGGGGCGACTGCGAGCTACTCGACGAATTTTGTTAAAACAAGTTGGGCATCTACTACATTATATGTGAGCCCTAATTTTGCAGATCGGCTTCTAGTCGTGTAACTTGTTGCTATAACTGCAACACAGTCATGCCTGATTCCGTAATAGGAGGACAAGTTGTCAAGCATCGACTGGGAGTAAGAACTGTAGCTTGTCTTTGGTGGGAAGTTCAACCATTATTCCAGGCCCTTTTTGTTGGGTTAGCTTTGTTGGGTTAGCCGACAACATAAAGAAATAGTTCGTTTCTGAACTGTTGTGTCACTGGAATCCTATAAGTCTTTAGGCTTTTTTTATTAGTAGGTAGGGTGGAAAAAATTTAACGTTAAGTATCCTCATTTTATTTATTTTATTTTGGTGAAAAGTACCCTCATTTTATTAGAGTATTTGTTACCTATTTTACAAGTTATACTTACCTGTAACTTATAATACAAGTTATTGTGGTTTGTTACTTATTGTTCCCTAGAAGCTCTAATTTTAATTATATGTATAAGCCCCATTAAACTAAATCTATCATATTCAATCAAGCAATCAATCAATATTCATCATTTAACTTTTCCTTTTAACAATTTTTATTAGATATATTTTAACATTTATTTTAACATTCATCTTGTGTGATGTTTTTTTTTTTTTTGACAACGAAAATTGCTTACTGTAAGGCCTCCACCTCCAGCAAATTTGCCACAGACACTGGCAAAGTACCAACAGAAAAAACAAGATGGTTCGAGCATCTTGCCAACGAATGCGCAACCGCATTACAAGATCTACGAACCCAAGCAAAATGAACAGAACTAAAACTAGAACAGAAAGACTTAATATCCAAAACAACGGTACCAAAACTAGCAAAATCAAAGGCAGAAGACTGAAGCGCTAAAACAACGCTTTTAGAATCACCCTCAAAAAATGCAGGCTTGCCACCCACGCTGTAAGGCAAATGACACAGCCTCCTTAAGAGCAAACACCTCCGCAAGGGTCGCATCCCCCGCCAACTCTATCTTCTCGCACTCCACCCAAGACAAGTGCCAACATGATCCCGTGCCACGACACCTACCCCCAACGCTCGACCGTTGCCAAATACAGCCCCGTCGAAATTAAGCTTGATAAAACCTTGGTCCAGTGGAGACCAGCAGCAAAGACTCGCTGTGCCAGCGGTCTCCTCCTGTGTATTCTCCCCAATCGTCGCTTCCAAAAAACTAGACCAGACCCCCTTCGCCCCTCGGGACACAGCGAAAGGATCCGGAGCCACACCTTCCATCAACTTAGAATTCCTATTATTCCAAATACGCCAACCAAAAACAAGAAATCTAGTGAACTCACTTGGATTTAAACTATGAGCTACAGATGAAACCCACTGAACCGGATCTCCCCTCCACGAACCCACAACATGCCCAAGGGAGATCAGCGAGAGCCCACACTTGTCTTGAAAAAGGGCAGGTAAGCATGAAGTGTTCCTCATCTTCACTCTCGGCAGAGCATACTGGGGCACGCCTCCGAAACGAAGCAGCGACGGCGTCGAAAGTTATGGCTCGTGGGCAGCGTCTTCTTACAGAAACGCCACCAAACGATTTTCACTTTATTGGGAACCTTGGCACTCCACAAAATGGTCCATCGAAACACCGCACTCCCCACCTTGGAGCTGCTAGGTCGAAACGGGTCATGATGTAATGCCAACTGATATGCTGAACGGACTGAGAATTTCCCATTGATATTGTGATGCCAAATAAGCGTGTCCTCATAATGTCTGGTGCCAAGCGGGATAGCCAAAATGCACTCGCTATCCTCAGGGAGAAAAATATTGCGGATCAACTGGGTGTTCCACAGTCCCGTAATAGGGTCCCGAAGCATTGACACTCTATCCTCTTCGCTGTCCGGAAGGGCTGGAGAAAAAACATTGAACGTAAACGGTCTTGGCAGCCACGGGTCACGCCAGATCTTGATGCGTTCTCCGATGCCCACCCGCCAGCGGCAACCCCTCGAAATAAGATGAGCCGTCTTATAAATACCTCTCCAAGTGAAAGACGGGCCGGCACCCAGCTTGATATCCAACCCCTCTGATGACCGAAAGTACTTCGCCCGAAAAATTTATCCAAGCAAAGAATCCGGTAATGAGATCATTCGCCAGAGTTGCTTAGACAGCATAGCCAAGTTAAACTCCCGGAGGCTTCGAAAGCCCAGTCCACCATGTGATTTCGAAGACAAAGTGTACTCCAACCAATCCATTGTATGCGTCTCGTATCCTTGTCATCCCACCAAAACTTTGCGATAAGTCCTTCCAGCTCCTTAAGCAATGAGTCCGGGAGATGAAAAACTCCCATGGCATAGGTCGGGATAGCTTGTAAAACGGACTTAATCAAAACTTCCTTACCTGCTTGATATAACAACTTCTCTTGCCAGCCTTCAAGCCGCTTCCATATACGCTCGCGGATCGCCGCAAAAGCATCCTTTTTGTGCATCCCTATTACCGCCGGCAACCCTAAGTAGTTAGAGTGAGGGGTCTCCGCGCTTACCCCAACAAGATCCAAAATCAACCTACGCTCTTGAGCTCCCACATTTTTGCTAAAAAAGATCGAAGACTTGCCCCAATTAATAACCTGACCCGATGCATGCCCGTATATCGCCAGTGTCTCTTGAATGCTCGCCATAGCTTCCCTCATGGCTTTGCAAAAGACTAGCGTATCATCATCGGCGAAAAAGAGATGAGACACTCTAGGTGCCCGTCTAGCAACAGCCACCCCTCGAATCTTTCCCTCCTGTTCCGCCACCTGCAATAGAGAACTAAAAACCTCCGCACAAATAAGAAATAAGTAGGGGGACATTGGATCCCCCTATCGAAGGCCCCTCCTGGGTTGCAAAAAACCGAATTGTTGTCCGCCAAGAACAAAAGAGTATGAAACAGACCGAACACAGTGCTTAATAAGGGAAAAAAAATAATTATGAAAGCCAAAATGGGATAGTACCTGCTCCAAGAAGCTCCACTCAACCCGGTCATAGACTTTGCTCATATCCTATTTTAGGGCAAGATATCCCTCGAGACCGTGTTTTTGCTTCTTAAGATGGTGATTAATCTCATATGCAATAAGAATATTATCGGTGATAAGTTGGCTAGGAACAAAAGCTGATTGGATTGGCGAGATAATGGAATCGAGCAACGATTTTAACCTGTTCAACAAGACCTTGGAGGCAACTTTATAGATCACATTACAAAGGCTAATCGGGCAAAATTGCGAAAGAGACATAGGGTTAGCATATTTAGGAATCAGGACAATATTAGTGTGATTAAAAGACGGATAAGATTCAAGATTGTTCAAGAAATGGAGAACACAATTAACCACATCAGAACCAACAATATCCCAATAGGATTGGAAAAAGACAGGGGACATACCATCAGGGCCCGGGCACTTAAATGGGCCCATCTGGAAGAGAGCCGCTCTAACCTCCTCAGTAGTGAAAGGTGCGACCAAGTCGTTGTTCATTTCTTGAGTGACTCGAGGACTTATAGTGTTAGTTGCCGCATTAATGGCCTCCTCACTCGGATTGCTAGAGGAAAATAAATTGCCAAAATACTCCATAATCATATCCCGAATATCATTCTCCGATTCAGCCCATGTCCCATTATCACGTCTGAGACGACGAATAGAGTTTGTCTTACGTCGAGACGATGCCTTGGCGTGAAAGTAGGTTGTATTCTTATCCCCATGCCGCAACCAGTGAACTTTGCTGCGTTGTTTCCAGTACAGTTCTTCCCTAGCCAGTAGTTCGTCCAACTGTTTCCGCACGAGAACCTGTCTATTCTTAGAAGTGATCGAAATCGAGCTAGCTCGAAGACCCGCCAGCTCCTTTTCCAGTGCTTGCTTAGTCTGCTTAACAGCCTTATACTTTTTCCTATTCCAGTCTCCTAACCGTTCACCGCAACGAGCCAGTTTCCTCCTAAACATATCCCCAGCATCCGATCCCTGAGAAATACCCTCCCAAGCTTCCTTCACCTCTTGTTTACAATCTGCTTCCAGGACCCAGGCACCCTCGAAACGAAAAGGCCGAACCCCCTTCAAATGAGTCCGAACAGCACTCTCAAGGCATACTCGAATTGGGCAGTGATCTGAGTACGCTTCCGGCAAGTGAATGACATTGTACCTCGGGTACAAATCCATCCAAGCTTGGTTCGCACATGCTCAGTCCAATCGTTCCCGAATTGTGTGCGGCTCTTCTCGATTATTACACCAAGTAAATTCCTCACCCTAAAAACCTAAATCAAGTAACCGGCAGTCATCCAAAGTCATGCGAAAGTCATTCATATGCCTAACCGATCGATCCGAACCACCTTGCTTCTCGTGAGTGGACAATATCTCGTTGAAATCCCCTACACATAACCAAGGTCTAACCGAAACTGAGCTCAATCTTTTCAATAAAGCCCATGATTCTTTCCTTTTATTCGCATCCGGGTGCCCATAAAAACCCATAACCCGCCATGCTCCCTCTTGATCACTCAGCTGAACCGTGGCATCAATGTGATGTCTCGAAAAGGATTGTAACGTAACTGAGAGATTCTTATCCCAAAAAAGTGCGAGACCCCCTCGATGGCCCACGGCCACCACTCCAACTCCATGCAAATTCCAACGTAGTTTAAGAAACTCTATCCTACAAAGAGAGCACTTGGTTTCGGATAGAAAAACCAAGCCGAGGCGGAAATCTCGGATGAGATCTCCAAGGTGTTGAACTGTCGAGTTCCCCCCTAACCCTCGACAGTTCCAAGCTAGCAAACTCATTGCTCTCGGCGGGCCTGCTCCGCAGGCTACGCCGTTCGATCCAACTCCGTCTCAAACTCGTCCCCCAACAAATGGGTTTTCTTGCTACTCGACTCGTCTATGGAAAAAGTCCCAATACCATCCGAACCTGTTTTTCATTTCTTCGTAACTGATAAATACTTTCGAGGCCGACCCATCTTTTTCTTGCTCTTAGGCGAGCGAATGGAGGTATGAGAGACTTTGGGGACTCCCTGCCCCACGCAAAACTGCATGGGAGCGGCTAGTTCAACTTGATCCTCAAGATGAGATTGGGTGAGTGGATTGTTTGAGGTGGAGGGTTCATTGATGAGGGTAAGGGGTAGAGAGGTTAAGGAAATAGATTTAGTGGTAGGAGTAGGTATATGAGAAGTGGGTTGAATTAAGTGAGTTGTTAAGAGGTGGTGTGGGTTGCAGAAGTCGTGGGGTATAGTGTTCTTTGGGCTGACCAAAGCGGACTGCATGCGGGAAGCTAAGGCGTTGGTTGAGCTCATAGAGGGCGAGGAGAACAACTGATCAGGTAGGAGTGTACGGGGCTGCACAGGGATGGTGTGGGTCGGGTTGGTAATGTGTCTGTCTGAGTTGACACGCTGCTGAACAGGCTCGCCAGAAAAATCACGAGGAGGCTGCTGGAGAACTTCCCGTAGAAGCAGAGGTGAACTCCTGTTAGAGTTGGGATGAGAATCTGCTCCATCCATGTGTGGGGGTGTGCCAAACGTATCAGCTGGGTTGTTGCTAGGTGGGTTGGTATGAGCTTGTTCACCCCAACCAACAAACAAACCCGGCTTTTGGTTCATATTAGATACACGAAGCCAAGGGCTGAACGGAGCGTTGTCACCCGGATCCACAAATGACTCCTCAAACTGCATAGGACATAAGTCTTTGATATGCCCTAACTTACCGCAGAAGTAACAAAAGTTCTGGAGCCGCTCGTACATAAACGTGATAATCAACTCATCCCCCGCAAAGCTGCGGAGTCGCAACGCCCTCTTCAAAGGCTTATTAACGTCCAGCCGAACTCGTATCTTCAGACTATACCTAGACGCCGAGCCCTGAGTGTCCAAATCTGCCTCCAAAAACTCGCCTAACCTGTTCCCAATATGTGCAGCGACCTCAGCAGTTCGGTTAGTCCATGGAAGATCATGCACACGAACAGTAAACTCACAGTGGTCCAGAGGAATCGTCATCGGATCTTGGCCATCCTCAAGTTCCTTCAAAACTAGCAGGTTCTTGTCGAAAGCCCAAGGACCTTTCGCCATAATTCTGGTCCGTTCAAGGGGATGCTTGTAGCATAACAAAAAACGGCCCCCTTCCAGTTTTTGGATAGATAACCCTTTCATCGTCACCATCGACAATAACAGCGTACGCTGGAGGCCTTCAAAGTGATAGGGTTTAGGGGACAACAATCGGCCCACCACATACGCCTCGCCGTCGACCAACCGTCGGTGCCATAGACTGACGGGTAACAACTCCCCACCGTCTTCTTCAGATGTTAGGGCGAGTGCTCGTGTCATCCTAGCAATATTCTCGTCCATAAGGACCTAACTCTATAAGTCCCAAAATCGACAAGAGGAAAGAACAACTGCTGGCCGCACGATTCGCTGCAAAGAAAGTTAGCGAGGCAACAAGAATAAGAACAGGAAAAAGATGGCAGAAAAACAGCAAAAGCCTTAGACACACAGACGAAAGAAAGAAGCAGAGAAAAAAGGGGCAGCAGTGGTTAGAAGCACGGGACTCCCCTATGGCGAGCAAACGCGATGACCGAGCCGTGTTGCCTGTCGGAGTGCGTAACCCTAACCCTAGATACGAAGTGGCTGGTTGCAAGAAGTGTAAAGGTGTTGAAACTCTCATAGGAGAGAAAAACCTCTCATACGGGAGAAAAAAAATGTTTATTTTCTTGTGTGATGTTTTAATAACATATAAATGCATTTTAATTTGCGAATTTTGATAACTTATATTATAATTTATATTAATTTCAACAAATTCCTTATTGTAAAGTGTTATCAATTTTCATGAAATGTATTTTTTTATTAAAAATATCAAGTACATTTTGATTGCTTCTTAAGATGTCAAGTTGATGCCTAAAATGTATTTTAAATTAAAATCAAATTGATGCTTGAAATGAAATATCCATCGCTTATTGTAACTTTAACACTACTTATGTATCTTCTTAGTTAGTTTGTTTTTGTTCAGTATTCCACATCGCTATTTATCATTAGTTAATTTATATCAATTCGATAAAATTATAATTAAAACTTCATAACTCCCAAAAATCAATAATTTGTATAATATTTGACTTATATTGCTAATCATACACAAAAAATGTACGCAACTCTGTTGATCTTTATCTATTCTATGTCAAATAACTTTTTAAAATATTTATCAATATAGGATTAATGATAACATTTTTTCGGAAAATAACTTATGAGGCCTTTTCTTTTAATAAAAAATTAAGTGCATAAATATTGTAATCTTATTATTAACAATAGTTTGTTTAATATGATAATAACATAGAAAATCAACCTTAACCTAAGTAATTGAATCACAGGTTAATTATATATAATTAAAAAAGTTTTATGTTATTCATTATATCAATATAATTCGTGATATGATCTTAATCACCTTAATTTTGCCACATGAATATAGTTTATATTAGCTAATAATTCTGTTACATCCTCAAATCCATACACCGTTTAGCAAAATGATTTTAATTGTATGTGCATATTTATTACTAATAATTTAAAATATATTTATTTTTTTCCTTAAATCGAAGCATTGTTAAAGTGAAAGGTGAATTCAACAAGTCAATGTATGATAGAATGATATTAACAAACAAACAAGAAAAGAAAAAAGAGCAAAAACTATTTTATTCGGAATATATTGAAACGATTTGTAATAGTATTTGAAATAGTTAAACAAAAAATCATATACTAATTACTTAATTTATTTAAGTATAGAAATATTTTATAATGATAACTATGAATTTATATTAATATAAGGATTAATTACAATTACATCCATCATGAAATATGAAAATTACAACTTGTACCCCTCTTGTTTGGAAAATTACAGTTAACTAAATGCTAAAAAATTAAAATTACAAATTCACCCTTATGGGCTGGGGTCCGACCCAAAGTTAATTGTGATTCCTTTTTTACCCCTATATAGGAATGACAATTTTTTTTCACCAAGGAAGGCTCTTTGTAACATTGAATTTATATAAGGGGTGTACATGTTATACGTTAAAGTTTTTAAGCTTACTTGTTAAAAAGGGGGGAAATTTTTGAGAAAAAAAATATTTAAATAGAAACTCTAATTTCTATTTTCCTACTTATAAATTGATTTTAATTAATGACTCATTAATAATAAATTAAAAACTAGATATAATTTAAGTATTCAAATACATATAATCAAATGAAGAAATTGAACAAATAACTTTATCATTTTTTCGTACTTAATAATTTTATTTTTATTAACTAAGTGATAATGAATTAAAAATAAAAATAATTCAGCTCTTAAAATATATATAGTTGAATAAAAAAATTCAATAAATAAGCATTAGTTTATCATTTTTCATCTCTCTCTCTCTCTCTCTCTCTCTCTCTTCCCCATTAAGTTATAGAAAATAACAAAATATAAAACCAATTTTTTGTTGTGGAAAAACTTGTGTCCATGTTCTCATCGATCTCTTGTTTCTAACATTTTCTGCCCATGTTCTTATCGATCTCTTTTGTTTAACTGAGGAACAACAATAAATCTCCATGGTACACAAGAAAAAGATAAAGGGAAAACAGAAAAATAGAAAAACAAGAGGGACTTGAGATATGGAGAGGCGTCCGAGCTTTGATTCGCCCGAGATGAGCCGCCAAAGGGCTGATTGCTGAACCAGCGGCAGCGAAGGCGAGTGGAAATTTGGAGGAGAAGTTGGTATCGACGGCAGCGTGGATTAGCTGGATTAAAGGGGGCAGTAGAGATGCCATCCTTTGATTTTTCATTTTTTTCACCCTTTCTTTTTTGTTTCTTCCTCTTTTTCTTCATTTTTCTGCCCCCAAATTTGTATATGAAGAGAGCAATTTCGACTGCCATCGGCACTGGAAAGGGAGAAAGGAGGGGCCGGGGGCGGGGGCGGGGAGGGGGAGGACAATAAAAATGGAAGAAAAATACAACGGTGTTTGGATATTTGGTGCGAAAATGGGGTGTAAGAGTCTTTTCAATCATAAATATATATTTTTTCTTTTTAATCATAAATATATATTTTTTATTTTTTATTCAGTTTTCTAAATAATGTGTATGGGCATAAAAGTCATATCACTAATTTTTGGGTCGGACCCACGACCCATACGGTGAATTTGTAATTTTAATTTTTCAAAAGTTAGTTAATTGTAATTTTCTAATCAAGAGGGGTACAAGATGTGATTTTTGATTTTACGAAGGCTATAAATGTAATTAACCCTTAATATAGAAGACCATCTTTCAATTTTAATTCATATAATAAAATTATTAACATAAGATATTTAATATTATTTAATTTCATATTCTATTTATTTACATATTTCATCATAATATAATCTATTTGTCATGTATATATATATATATAGAGAGAGAGAGAGAGCGAGAGAGAAACGGGAAAAAAATTATTAACTTTCCTACTTAATAGGATTGTCTCTTCATTAATTCCTTATATTGAGGAAGTTGAAAAAAAATAAGTAACATATTTTTGGTAATTCAAAATAAATAATTATAAATTACTAAGCATGTTATATGTTAAAATAGAATATATAAACTTGTTAAAGTAAAATTTACGTACACATAGCAATTAATTAAGATCATACCTAATATTACGTACTACAAAGCTATCTTTTATTAGAAGCCCTTAAGTCTTCCTTGCACTTTAATGTCAACTTTTGAATCAGTGCACAATTTTAACTTACTTTCACTGCTTGTGGCTTCGGGTGGACCTTGCCATCGGTTGGGTATTTACCCACCCAGGCCTAGACCTAACCCAGTCACATGGTGGGCTTGTAAGTTTGGGTAAATTTTAGGACTCGGTTTTATTGGGACTCGATTTGCTATATGGATATGCACATGGACGGAGCCAAGAATTTGATTGAAGAGGGACAAAATTTTTTTGAGATCATTAGATATTAAAATATATAAATATAATGGTTATATAAATTATTGATATATAAAATAACAACATTTATCATATTTATGCATATACAATATATAAAAATTTACTTCTAAATATAATGAAAAGAAAGCAGTATAATTGGATATGAATTACGAATATATGAAATATTTACAAGGGTACAGTACTCCTAGCCTACTTATTTAATTTAGGCATCCTAAATTGTGTTCGACGATTTTTCATGACATCAAAGTCATCTATGATCGAATCAATACTGAATGTTCGAGCAATTTCTTTCTCAATGTATGACAACAATGAACTATACAAACAATCATCTTCCATCTTGTTTCGCAATGTCGTTTTGACAAATCTTCATTGTTGAAAATGCACGCTCTATTGTTGCGGTGGAAACCGGAAGAGTCAAAATAAGTCTAATCAATCTATCAACAAGATAGTAATTCAATGCCTTTCCTGTCTTTGACAATACTTGGTACAACTCTGAAAGTGTAGACAAACTCTAAAAATGGGGGTTGTGTTGGATATCTTTTTGAAGTGCTCCAATTGATACTTTATATGTAACTTCTCTTAGCTAGTGAAATCATTAGGGTAGAACTTTTCAACAAGTTTGCAAATATTATTAATGTTAAATGACTTGTATCCATCTCTCGAATCTAAAGCTGAACTGAGTTTGAGCAACTCTATTGCATTTTCATCGAACCAACTATGCATCTCTTGTAATATGGAATTTATGGTAACAGTGAATATATTGATCCGATAATGATCCCCCAAGGTAATAGGATTACCTTTCTCAAGCCGACCTCTACCTAATCGACGAGGAGCATTCATGTCAGGGAGATCTATCTCATGCTTCTTACAAAAACTCTCCACTTTATCAAATAACTTTTCCCATCCATTCTCTCTAAATCTCTGAATAAGCTCTTTTGTGTTGTTAACCGCATCAATTGCATTCATGATATCTTAGGACTTATATTGTAGAATTCTACAAAGATCGTCAGTCATTTGTAACAACTCAACCAAAAAATGCAAGATAAACACAAATTCAAATGACGTCATTATGTCATAAGCTCTATCGGCTGGTGCTCTAGGACATAAGTCACTAATAAGACAAAACCAAATAGAATTTTTAATGTTTTAATAGGAATATAAAAAGAGGGAAGCAAGAATCTAATAGGATTTCTAGTATTAAAGGAAGAAGGAGAAAGACAGGAAAGAGAAAAAGAGAGAATGTAATTCATTATAGTAAATAAGATTGGGTGAAAGTAAATTACCAAAAATCACACACAATGACGATTTTCGATTCAATTCCAACATAGAATCGAGAACCCGAGAAGATCCATTTGTGTCGACTATTTTTAGAGGAAGAATGTTTGGGGTCCTATTTCACGTGGATTTGTTCGGGTTGGTGGGGATCGAGTTCGTGGATGCAGTTCAGATAATCGATATTAATTTGGGAGCTCAAGGATGATTTGTATTTGAATACGACAATTCTCTATATCAAACGGAAGACTTATAAGGTATAATTTCATTTGAACTATAATAAACGCATTCGTTGTTTGCATAAGATCTATATCGCAATAGCAACAAGATGTGTTTTTATATGATAGTTATGTGTTAAATTTTTATATTTCCTCTGCGTTAGCATCCTAGGGCCTATACGAAACCAACACTATAACTATAAGCATGGTTTGCCGTCGTGCTACGAAATCGGCTGGAATGGCCGTTCTAAAACCAGAATGACAGTTGTCGTTCTATCGTGACGAACTGGAATTGCCGCCGATGTAGGTCGGAGACGGTTCGGTGATTTATCGGCTAATCAATGTTCCACTTTGATTTCTTAGATCAAAACGCCGATTTGGATTGGAATAGTGTAAGATAACGAAAAACTATAGAATAAGCAGAGTGCCACAAGGGACAATCGCGGATACCATGAACGCACCATGTTTTTTTTTCTGAATTGAAGCCACCGGGATTGTTGCTCGTAGTCCAAGACGACGAATGATGGTAGGTATGAGGCCTGCCACCACCGAGCACAGTTGCACGTTGTTAACATCTCCGAAGCTTGAATTAGGTTTTCAAATCTAGGTATTGATTTTCTTTATTGAAATTAAAAAAAAGGGGACGAAGAAGACAGACGAAATTGAAAGGTCTGAGAGAAAGAGAGAGAGAGATTTTGTATTTTTGGCCATGAGTTTTTTTTATTCACACTGTTCACACAAAATTTTCGTATCTGTAAAACAAACAAGTACAAGACAAGAAAAGTACGTGACAAATATTTCAAATTTGAAGAAATGATATAATTTAAAAGGAAAATAATATCCTAGTAGACTAAATCCCTTGATTATTCTCCCCGAATTTGTTTCTGAGGGCTTGGAGCTTGTTCTCGGATGAATGGTGTGATTCCTTCCTAGATTTACAGGATGGAAGTCACGATTTACCTTGAAGTCAAAGGTCAGCTTTGAAATCGAAGGCCTGGAAGCACTTGCGCTTTGAAAGACGAAGTAGAGCCTTTGTGGATGCAGTACGTCGTCGTAGCAGTCGCTTGCAATTTGAAGATTTGAGAATTTTGAGAGCTCGTACGAAGGTCGTGTTCTTGTGAGCTTGTCTCTGTATCCTCTTCAGCCCCAAATGACCCCCTTTTATAGGCATTTGAATAGGCCTTTTGGATTGTTCCTGAATGTTTTTTAGTATTTATCTCTTTATTATATATATATATATATATTTTTTTTTTAAAGAGAAAAATACTATTTGAGTGTCATAATTTGATTGGTTCACGTGCCGAAATTAGCCACTTGTCGTCTTTTGATTTGATTTGGACTTTCAGGCTGCATAACTTGATTTGATTGGCCCGAACACTTCATACTGACATTTGGCAACTTCTCGTTCGCCCATAAAATAAATACTAAAATATCAATTACAATTAACTATTTAATATTAGAATTAAATTTAGGAAATTCCAAAATGTAAATAGAAAAAATGTAATTAATATTTAATATTTTAATTTACATTTGTCACTTTTTTATTGGACGAAATTTAATCGCCAACAAATGCCCTCTACTTCAAGGCTCGACGAAGAACATGCCAAATATTGAGTGAGAGAGGCGGGAGTTGAAGTACTTAATTCTCCATGTTTTATACATAAACATATGTATATGTATATACATACATATATATATATATACACGTATATGCACACATAAATGAGAATAGGCATCCTTGTAGTTGTTTTGGACCTCAAGAATCAAATGCAGCCCCTTTTTTTTTGTGGGGCGCTTACTATTTTCCTTATTGGGTCGCACTTGAAATTATAAGATTGGATAAATTGGCCCAATACATCAATTTGGAGACTTCAATTTCGGTTCAGATGTAATAATTCCAAAGTAACATAAGTCTATGTTTTTTTTTTTTCAAAACCACCAATGATTGGCAACTATAGATGGGATTGAATTTATTATAAGCCCAAAAAAAACCTCTAATCCTACTTATATGTCATGGCAACATTAAATTCAAAATACCGACACGTGATTGAGTTTGAAATCAACTCTTTCTTTTTTTTTTTTTTTTTAAATCTTGACAATGCGGGGCCCACGCCTCATTAATAGAGCTTGACAAAGCTTTGGCATTCTGTTCCTTATTTGATTCCACCATTAAATTCAAAACACCGACACATGATTGAGTTTGAAATCAACTCTTGGTTTTTTTTTTCCCTAATCTTGACAACGCGGGGCGCACGCCTCGTTAATAGAGCTTGACAAAGCTTTGGCATTCTATTCCGTATTTGATTCCACCGTCATGATCAACAAGCCTTCACTCTTTTTGTTTTTAAACACTTCAATGTCTTCAAACATATCAAAACTCTAATGTAAAGAAAACATCTGATGGCTCTCTAACTCCTGCAGATTTAGAAGCTGTATGCAGAGTCCGAATGTTCCAAATACTTGTATTTGTCTCCGCGTTTTATCTTTAAGTAACATATATAACCATATTTTGGATTTATTAAGTGTGGAACAAACCAGTTATTGAGTTTGATAAAACTTCCAATAACATATATTCCAAATTGAGTTAAACTCTATGATGGGGCTGACAATCAACTACAAAAGGGCCTTGTGCGAAGCTTATTGAACCATAGAGATATTGAGGGAGCAGATTTTTGAGAGAGAGAAGTATCGAGATCAAATTTTGGGGTACTGCAATCTTTTCTAATTCTCACCCTTTTTGTCCCCTTGCTTATGCACATCCTATGTTTGATAGATTGCCCAAGAGAATTTTGTTTTAGGTAGAAGCCCATCACCATTGCTATGAAGTCCCGAAAACTGGTGTAAAAACAGAATCAAGTTCTGTAGAAACAAGGGATATGGAGGTTTTTTTTATTTTTTTTTCACTGACGTTGCACTCCTCTCCTTTCTTTTTTGGAATCTCTGTTTTCTCCTTGCTCCTCTTAATCGTACACCGTATTTGTTGGCGAAGATTAAAGAAGTTCCAATCTTGGAGTGTATGTATATATATATATATATATATATATTATTATCTTATTTTGTTTTCTTCCTTTCTTTGATTTCTTGGACCTAATGTGTAACTTTAAACATAATATATTTCCTCATATTCATATTTATATATATTGTACTCCTGTAGGAACATCAGACATTGCAAGATGTATATTGAGGATCATGTAGAACCTTTTCCCCGTACAGTTATTGGAAGCGACAAGGATGGCCTCAAAGTCAAAAGTACTTCGTTAGTGGTCCATAAGCTGGCAAGCAGCACTCAACCTACCACGTCTCCATCGTTCGGCAAGTCTATGCATCTATTCCAATGGTCGGAAGAGGCAATTAAGGACATAGTGGATCCACTTTTTGGTCCTTCACCCCGTTCTAGAGTCCTTTGGAAATCCTCGCTTCATGACATCAAAGTTACATGTACAGAGTTTTCACTTCCAAAAACCATGACTGTAAATGAATCAAAATATTCGCATTCCCCCCTTTACATGTAGGCATAGGAGACTTCGAAAAGCAAAAGGGATCAAAGCCAGCAAGCAGAAGACAAGAATCATTCGGGGTCATCTTCTGAAAAAATTATTATCAATGTCTAAATCAAATCTTGGACTGGAGATAAATTTTTTATTGAGTTATAAGTATTATTGTTATTATGAGTATAAAATGTACTGAGTTACAATGTGCAAGGTTGTGGTGGAGCTGCTGAAGAACTGGCAGGCAGTATTTTTATGGCGGCCATAATATTAAATATTAAAGAAACAAAATAGTCAATGGAAACGAATATCGAAAATAGGACTTTGTTATTTGATTTTTTTTTTTTTTTGGAAAAAGCATATATTTTTTAAAAAGTTGTGTAGAAATAAGTGATAAATAATTTAGATAATCAAAAACTAAAGTGATGGAAAAATATTATAAATGAGACACTATGAACAATATTATCTACATTTGTTCAAAAATGAGTTAGAAAAATATTAGGATATGTGAATTTCAACTATATTAGCCTACAATATAAAGTAAAAGATAACAAAATAGAAAATTTCACTACTAATTTATCTTGAACTATATTACCATTGAGGTTAGGGAGCTGCATGCAATAAAACAACAATTTTTTAAAGAATTTATAGCTTAGAAAGTTCTTGTTTATAAGAAACAATAGGAAAGTTAATTAAAAACGTATCTTGTATCAACCCCACCTCTTGTAATTTTATTTTGTTAAAATCTTTAAACAAAGTTGGTTTTTCAAATAAGATACATCAAAATTGCAAAAAATACACTTAAAGAACAATTGTGGATCTATATTAAAAAACTATTAATCTTTACACAAATATTGTGCTACAAATTTTTCATAAAATTAACAAAAGGTACAATAATTATAAAAAATTATTAATCTAAATTTTAAATTATAAAAGAAGCATTGATGATTTAAAACTTGAAATCATGTATTTTATATGGGCTTACTACAAATTTTAGACCTTTTCTCTTAGATTATGATTTTAGACCTTTTCTTTTAGATTACTTTGATTAACAACCAAAATAGTTAAAAGATATTTTGCAGAAATTAAAATTATATAAAATATCATCAACAAGAAAAATAAAAGAGAAATACACTTAGTTTAGAAATATTCATAAAGAGATGAAAAATGTGAATACAATGATGAAAAAATGAATACACTTATTTTGTATTATGTATGATGAGCCCTAAAATAGAATTTGGTGTAACAAACTATAAATTTTATTTATAATTTTATATTCCCCCCCCCCCCCCCCCCCCCGCCTCTCTCTCTCTCTCTCAAAGCATCAACAACATAATGCAAGAATAAGTCAAAAAGAGAGCATATTAACTGAAAAAAAATTGTCAAATTATTCTTTAACAATATGTCCCTATAATTAATTTTCAATGCTTATGTGTATTGCATGGGAGCAGTTTTCTTTTTGATTTAACGAAATTTGAACAGCCAAGAATTAATTGCATTCCCCCAAAAAAGGTATGAACACCAGAAGAAATGTCACTTTTTTTCTTGAATAATTTTTTTTTCCCTAAGTCAAGGGTTGTGGGTTTAGTTTATGGTTTTATCACTGTATTCTTACAAATGAGTGTTGAATATTTTGTTCACCATAAACGTAGTGGATTACATGTAGGAAAGCTCAGCTACATTTTATGTGTTTTTTGTAGGGAAACCATATGGATTAATGCTTTTCTGCAGCCTTTATTAGAACATAATTGAATTTTTTGTTCATACCATATGTACGTATTTTAGTTCCTTAGATTGGGAAAGCTTGTGTAGAAACATATATGTATTTTCCAGTCTTTTCATAGATATGTTCTCTTCACCTTGTCAAAGCCACTATAAGGAAAAACTCTACTTGCCGATAGAATTACTAATAGAATATTTTATCGAAAAATATTCAACTTCATAGATCGTTTACTGACAATTTAACGACTAATCTATGATTACTTAAATGGAAAAGTTTCGATGCATATTTCATAAGGAATTGGTCGGCAAACTCGTAGGGCGAGGCGGGAGAAAACACACTAGTTCTCGACAATCTTTCAACGGGACATAGCCATCGAAAAATAATTTTATTCTTTATATTTTCTAGACATTTTCGTTCCATTTTCGATAGAAAAAATCATCGAAAAATTATCTTTCATATATTTCTTTTTTGTTTCTCACTACTACTTTTGGTTGAAAATATGTTGATATTTTTACTTTTTTATAAAACTTTTATAATAGATTTTTGATGATATAATCTCCAGACTAGGTTTTTTTTTGTGAAACGATGACAAACATGGGGAATGTTGGTAATTTTTGAAACAAAAGGGGGTTGCTTGTAATTTCACGCAAACTATAAAGATTTTAGACCGAGTGTATAATTAAGTAAATAATTTTATACTCATGGCATAAATGTGTATTGTGAAACAGGAGAAACACCATTTTGAAAGAGGAGGTTTTATCTGGCTATTATTAGCTGCACGGTTGAGAAAATATCGGTATGTTGTTGATATGTTTTGCACTCGGGAAAGCACGCCATGTAGTCCAAGGACCAAGACTCGACCACGCGTGAATTTATAGAAAAGTATGGAACTTCATTTTTAACTGGCAGGAAAAGTGAAAAACAAATGTTCCGATTGTGATTTGCAGGTATAATTTTGACATCATGAATGATTTACCTCTTCTCGGAAGGTACGAGTGGGTGACAGTATGAGGTGTTGAGAGCAAAAAGAATGGTATAGAAATCATAGGTTCACCGTAACGGTTGCAGGGAACGAAATGGAGGCTACCATTCCAGTTCTGTTGCAACGTCGCAGAACTGTCGCGACCATTCGGCAAATTTAAGGTCGCAAGCCACAATAAGTGTACCTCTTCTATCTTTAGAAGAGAATCTCTCAATCCTTTTTCTTTTGTTACTTTCATGTTAGACAAGTGTTAATCTTTTTCTTTTATTCCTTTTCATTCAACAATTAGGTCCGACAATATCTTGTTCACCAATTTTCCAACCGTTCCATGCGCACAACGTTTTGTTCTGGCCGTTCCGTTACCGCAATGTCGCAAAAATACGGTTGAACGGGAGTTATAACGCCATGACAAACACCGAAACAACGGAACGGAGGCCGGTGTTCTGGTTCCTTTCTGACCGTTTCGGCAAACCATGATAATAGAGCGCAATTCATCGTTTTACGGCTCGTCTAAATCTTGTTGCTTCAATTTAGAAAGCAATTAATTGTTTTCAGCTCACATTTGCTACACTTAAACATTGTTAAAAGCATAAACAAAGTACCAATCACCGATGGGGACATAGCTCAGATAATAGAGCGCTCGCTTAGCACGCGAGAGGTACGGGGATCAAAACCCTGCATCTCCACTCCTACCATTTTCATAGGAAACAAATTTAATGGTAATAAATTCGGATCAAATTCAAATACTTCAAAAAAATTTTATAAATAAGCTTATCATATTCGAATATGAGAAACGAACTTATCAGATTTGAATTAGAGTTTTTCAAATTTCGTCCAAATTCGATTCATTTACAAGCCTAGTTCAATTCGTTTTATGACCCGTCTATTCAACCCCGATTTATATGAATTTGTTTTGTGATCCGTCTATTCGACCATGATTTATATGAATTTGTTTTATGGCCCGTCTAAACCTTGTTGCTCAATTTAGAAAGCAGTTCAATGGTTTTAGCTCACATTTGCTATAGTACAACATTGTCAAAAGCATAACCTAAGTACCAATCACTAATGGGGATATAGCTCAGATGGTAGAGCGCTCGCTTAGCATGCAAGAGGTACGGGGATCGATACCCCGCATCTCAATTCCTACCAATTTCATGGGAAACAATTCCACGGTAATAAATTCGAATCAGATTCAATACTTCAAAAAAATCTTATAAAAAGCTTATTATATTCGAGTATGAGAAATAGATTTATTGGATTCGAATTTGAATTTTTCAAATTTTGTCCAAATTCAATTCATTTATAGGCCTAGTTCAAATTTGTTTTATGGCCCATCTATTCGACCGAGATTTATATGAACTCATTTTATGACCCATCAATTCGACCGTGATTTATATGAATTCAGTTTATGGCCTGTCTAAATCTTGTTGCTTCAATTTAGAAGGTAGTTCAATGTTTTCAGCTCACATTTGCTATACTAAAACATTTTCAAAAGCATAAACTAAGTACCAATCACAGATGGGGATGTAGCTCAGATGGTAGAGGGCTCGCTTAGCATGCGAGAGGTACGGGGACAGATACCTTGCATCTCCACTCCTACCATTTTCATGCGAAACAAATTCGATGGTAATAAATTAGGATCAGATTCATATACTTCAAAAAAAAAAAAAATTATAATTTAGCTTATCATATTTGAATTTGAGAATAAAATTATGGGATTCGATTTTGAATTTTTCAAATATAGTCCAAATTCGATTCATTTAAAGGCCTAGTTTAAATTCGTTTTATGGCCCATCTATTCGACACCGATTTATATGAATTCGTTTTATGGCCCGTCTATTCGACCCCAATTTATATGAATTCATTTTATGGCCCGTCTATTGGACCGTGATTTATATGAATTCGTTTTATGGCCCGTATAATTCTTGTTGCTTCAATTTAGAAAGCAATTCAATGTTTTTAGCTCACATTTGCTGTAGTAAAACATGTCAAAAGCATAAACTAAGTACCAATCACAAATGGGGATGTAGCTCAAATGGTAGAGCGCTCGCTTAGCATGCGAGAGGTATGGATATTGACACCCCGCATCCCCACTCCAACCATTTCGTAGGAAACAAATTCAGTGGTAATAAATTCAAATCAAATTCCAATGCTTTAAAAAATCTTATAAATAAACTTATGATATTCGAATCTTACAAATAAACTTATTGCATTTGAATTTGAGTTTTTCAAATTAGACCGAATTCGATTCATTACAGGCCTAATTCAAATTCGTTTTATGGCCCGTCTATTCGACCCCGATTATATGAATTCGTATTATGGCTCGTCTATCGACCGTGATTTATATGAATTTGTTTTATGGCCCTTCTAAGTCTTGTTGCTCAATTTAGAAAGCAGTTCAATTTTTTGAGCTTATGTTACCTATACTAAAATGTTGTCAAAAGCATAAACTAAGTACAAATCACCATGGGGATGTAGCTCAGATGATAGAGTGCTCGCTTAGCATGCAAGAGGTATGGGGACCGATACCCCTCATCTCCACTCCTACCATTTCATAGGATCAAAATCAGTGGTATAAATTCGAATCGAATTCAAATACTTCAAAGAGTCTTATAAATAAGCTTATCATGTTCGAATATGAGAAATGAACTTATTGGATTCGAATTTGAATTTTCAAATTTTGTCCAAATTCGATTCATTAACAGGATTAGTTCAAATTTGTTTTGGGGCTCGTCTATTCGACCCCGCCTTATATGAATCATTTTATGACCCATCTAAATCTAGTTGCTTCAATTTAGAAAGTCGTTCAATTTTTTTTTGGCTCACATTTGCTGTACTAAATGTTGTCAAAAGCATAAGCTAAGTAACAATCATTGATGGGGATGTAGCTCAGATGGTAGAGTGCTCACTTAGCGTGCGACAGGCACGTGGATCGATAACCGTATCTCCACTCCTATTTTCTGAGGAAATACAATTTGATTGTAATAAATTCGGATCAGATTCAAATACTTAAAAAATCTTATAAATAATTATCATAGTTGAATCTGAGAAATAACTTATTGGATTTGAATTTGAATTTTCCAAATTTCGTCCAATTTGATTCATTTACAGGCCTAGCTCAAATTCGTTTTATGGCTTGTCTATTAACCCTGATATATATGAATTCTTTTTATGACCCGTCATTTGACGTGATTTATATGAATTTGTTTTATGGCCCGTCTAAATCTTGTTGCTTCAATTTAGAAAGCAATTCATGTTTTCAGCTCACATTTGCTATACTTAAACATTGTCAAAAGCATAAACTAAGTACCATCACCGATGGGGAGTAGCTCAGATAATAGATTGCTCGCTTAACATGCGAGAGGTACGGGGATAGATACCTTGCATCTCCACTCCTACCATTTTCATACGAAACAAATGCGCTGGTAATAAATTACGATCGAGATTCATATACTTCAAAAAAAATCTTATATTTAGCTTATCATATTCGAATTTGAGAAATAAACTTATTGGATTCAATTTTGAATTTTTCAAATTTCGTCCAAATTCGATTCATTTAAAGGCCTAGTTCAAATTTGTTTTGTGGCTCGTCTATTCGACCCTGCTTATGTGAATTCATTTTATGACCCGTCTATTTCACCGTGATTTATATGAATTCGTTTTATGACCTGTTTAATCTTGTTGCGTCAATTTAGAAACCCATTCAATTTTTTTAGCTCACGTTTGCTATACTAAAATGTTGTCAAAGCATAAACTAAGTACCAATCATTGATGGGGATGTAGCTTAGATGGTAGAGCGCTCGCTTTAGCATGCGAGAGGCACGAGGATCCATACTCCGCATCTCCACTCCTACCATTTTCTTAGGAAATAAATTCAGGTGGTAATAAATTCGGATCAGATTCAAATACTTCAAAAAATCTTATAAATAAGCTTATCATATTCGAATCTGAAGAATAAACTTATTGGATTCGAATTTGAAGTTTTCAAATTTCGTCCAAATTTGATTCATTTATAGGCCTATTTCAAATTCGTTTTATGGCTTGTCTATTCAACCCGATATATATGAATTCTTTTTATGACACGTCTATTCGATCGTGATTTATATGAATTCGTTTATGGCCCATCTAAATCTGTTGCTTCAATTTAGAAAGCAGTTCAATGTTTTTAGCTCACATTTGCTATAGTAAAACATTGTCAAAAGCATAAATTAAGTACCAACCGCTAATGGGGATGTAGCTCAGATGGTAGAGCGCTTGCTTAGCATGCGAGAGGTATGGGTATTGATACCCTGCATCTCCACTCCTACCATTTTCATAGGAAACAACTTCAGTGATAATAAATTCAAATCAAATTCCAATGCTTCAAAAAATCTTATAAATACGCTTATGATATTTGAATCTTACAAATAAACTTATTGCATTTGAATTTGAACATTTCAAATTTTGTCCAAATTCGATTCATTTACAGGCCTAGTTCAAATTCATTTTATGGCCCGTCTATTCGACCTCGTTTTATATGAATCCGTATTATGGCTCGTCTATGCGGCCATGTTGATTTATTAAATTTGTCTTATGGCCCGTCTAAATCTTATTGCTTCAATTTAGAAAGCAGTTCAATTTTTTCAGCTCACATTTGCTATACTAAAACGTTGTCAAAAGCATAAACTAAGTATTATTCATTGATGGGGGTGTAGCTCAGATGATAGAGTACTCGGTTAGCATGTGAGAGGTATGGGATTGATATCCTGCATCTCCACTCCTACCATTTCCTTTTGCTAGTTTCATTTTAATTAATAATAATTTCTCATCACACCACATTATTTTTTTATATTTTTGGACATAGACATAGCCAATTCAATCTCAACTCCCAACATTACGATCTTTACGGGAAGCACAAGACTAAGGTAACATGCAGCTTTAACATAAAAAAAAAAAAACCATATTTTTGTGGTTCTAGCTTTGCTTATATGTATTTGTCTGTTTGAGTTGGATGCTTAATTTGGTTTCTGAAGTGGGTTTTGGATATTGAGTTCATATGAGTGGATCTGCCAGTGTGTGTGTGTGTGTTTTGCCAGATCTTGCCATCTTGGGCGATTAACGTGGATGGTTATTGAGCATCATCTTTAGTTTCTCAATACTATACAAATTTCATTTCAAAACTCCACTGAAAACAGTATGGAAATACATTTTACAATTAAATCATGCATTGATGAAGTGTAAATTTAATAAAATTGATACATAACTTATGAGGTATTTATATATTTAAATCATGTGGATTTTTTTATAATTATTATATCTAATGTAGACGTAATCAGCCCTATTTTTATTAATTTCTAGTAAGTGGATTGTGTCAGCTGTTATTATATCTTACTTTTTAAAGAGTCACTCATGTGACATTTAAGCAGATAGTTAATTCGGTCACTAACATCATCTGAATCCACAGTCACTCTGTATAAAAATTAATAAACTATGGTTCAAACGAGTCAACAATATATATAATCTATTGCGAAAAATTGTTGAATAAGAAATCAGATTTCAAGCATTTGAAATTGATATTTTTTTAAGAAAGAGTATTAAAATTTTGAAAAAAAAAACTATGAATAATTTTTTATAAAAATTAATGAATTTTATTTTAATAATTACTATATTTCATTTAGTACGTATACGTATGAAAGGCAAATATATATGATATGATCAAGGAATCATTCAAAATTCAACCAACACACTGCGTTTGAAACAAAACTTTATAGATTCAACGGATAGGGGGGCAAAAAAAAAGAAGAAGTCTTTCTATCATTCAACTAATAATTTTGTTTTTTTTTTTTTTAGAGAATCTAACTAATAAATATTTTGATAGACATCAGTTTATTACAATCAATCAACTGTATCAATATTTCAAAAGAAAAACAACTATTACAATCATTTATCATCAAATAATAAAAAAAAATTAAAAACTATTGTACAATAAAATACACTAGTATCCAACTAACAAATTCAAAACTGCAAACTTTTGTATTGCAACGAGTTAATGGCAAACAATTGAATTAAATTTCGTGGATGTTTTTGAAGGGCAAATATGTCCTCTAATCCCATTTTCTTGGATTTTCAATATATCATCATCACATTTTACTATAACAAATAATATTATAGTGATTGAATATGTAAGACGATATTAAACGCCTTTGTCTCATAATTTAAGTTTAAGAATTGTTTCGTGACAGTTTCTATAAATTTTGCATTAAATACTCTTTGTGCCGTAAAAACATCGAAAACATCCCAAAATATTAAAAATTTACATGTGTGAACAAGAATAATCTTGAATAAAAATAGAGTACATTCACCTCCTCCACTATGATAAATCGTATAGAGCTACAATCACCTTCATTTAGATGTAATTAATTTGATCTCAAATTTATGAAGCTCAAGTTTTATTAAGTAAGTTACTTTAATCAATTTGAAAACTAATTACATGGTTTTATACATTAACTTATAAGTTTTTCTCACTTAAAAGATTATTAATTCCATTAAGGTAATGATGTGACATATTCATAATCGTGTCATGTGGCAAAATATCGGGGGCTTAAATAAAAGTCATTCGGATCACAACTGCTTGAGGAACTTCTTTGAAGGTACCTTTCCAAACCTAAACTCCTAGGATAATTCTAATACCAACTTCTTAAAATCCTATAACCAAACTCCTCATAAAAAAACATCCATAACCCTATCCTCGAGGATGGCACCTTGAAGGGAATAACTACAAAAGTCCACAACCACTAGAGGGGCTCACCTTGAAACGCGATTTGACCTTGGTATACCAAAAAATTCCGACAAGACGTTATATCTCCTAGTGTAAATTTCGACAAACTTAATGCTCAACCACCCCTTAGATGTTTTATAGCATTTAATGAATCCACACAGTGGATATTGACATGGGTGTCATATTGCTTAGTCAGCTTATATTAATCTCATCACTGTATTTTAAAATAAAAAGATTTTCTCTATAAGGCTATTTGATAAATACTTCCAACGTTTATTGTGCTAGGTAAGACATTACTAATGACTAATCTCTCACATTCTCTTTCAATATTTCATTATAAGTTTAATGACTTAAGTATCATGTGTTTTATCTTGCATGCATGTCCAGAGGTTTTCCCCTTTTATCATATACTTTAGCCCCCTCGAGAGCATTCGTCTGCTCAATCTTGAGTTCCACCAAACTTAAACCACATCAAGTAAGTTATAAGTTCTATTTTCCAATCACTATTCACTACAACAAAATTAATTTTTTGCTATGATAAAAAAAAAATTTAGCAAAAGAGCAAAACTCGTAGCAAAAGTTTATTGCTACGAATTTACTACCGTAGTTAATATAGCCATAACAAATACTTTAACTACGAGCAAAAACCTTATTAAATAACTTTTACTATGAACTTATCAACTTTTGCTAGCCAATAAAATCAAAATATGCCACTTTTTTGCGACAAAATTATTATTTTTTATTATTTCCACCAAAATAATTATTTTTATTTTCTTTTATAGTATCACTCTTGTTGCGTCAACCGAGAATTGAACCATTAAATCTAGATTCCGCACGGACAAGAAGGTATTGTATATTAATTTTGGAATTGATACATTTATTTATTTCTTTTCGTAATTGATTTTGTATAGATATTTGAATTTTAGGAATGTTGATATAAATTTTGATATTTGTTCAATATTAAACTTAATGAGTCTTGATATTTATTTATAGGGCTATTGAAATTAAATGAATATCTTACTAATTAAGACTTGATCGCATTTAATTGGAAATGATTTGAGAATGTGATGGTGGAGAAAAAAAGAAAGATGTTTTTTGAGTTTTGAATATATTTTTTGATTGTGAGAACAAAGAGAGAGAGAGAGTTTAGTTTTAATACTTTTTGAGCTTTGATTATATATATATTTATGTGGGTTTATGTCAATTTTGTTGAGTATTGTTAATAAAATCTTTGTTAAGTATTTTTCAAAAGCAATTTATTATCCACTAAATTTGCTTCTTTGAAACAAGAAAACTTGTTATGATTTTTTAGTATCACATTTTTTATATATTATATTGATTGTATACGCATAAATATGATGACTTTTGTTATTTTATATATTGATATCATATATAACCCTTCTATTTAAATGTTTTAATAACTATTGATTTCAAAAAAAATTTGTCCTTCCTCAATCAAAATTCTAGCTCCATCCCATGTTAATATCAAATTAAAATTATGTGGAGATTAAAATTGTAAAAAATTTGAATTGTATAAAATGTAATATATATATCTATATATATATATATATATCTCGAACGGATTCAGACTGAATTACCACACTTCTCTAAACCTTTTCGGATGGGAGCGGTCGGGCTTAATATATGAGGATAAAATGAAAGCTAAATTTGAAGACTTATGCAGATCTTTGAGATGTGAACATCGTCTTCTTTTTCCCCAGATTTTATGAAATTTCTTAAGTGGGTTTGATGCTTAAAAAAAAAAAAAAAAAACAGTGAACAAAAAAGTGGACTACCTATAATTTTTTTTTTATTAAAGTTGTTTGGTTTAACACAGTTAAGGTAAATATAACTGGGATTGAATAAAATTTAGTCTCTTAATTATATAGTCCCATTTGGATGGATTTTTTTCAGATAAAAAGAAATTATTTTTTGAAAAAAAAAAAAAAAACACTTCAGGCAAAAAAGATCGTGTTTGGATGGATTTTAAAAAACAAAACAAAACAAAAGCCATAAAAAAAAAAACCAACAAGATTTTTTTTTAGAAGCTATCTCAGAGTAGTTTCAAATAAAAATACATTTTAAAACACCATACTTGGTTTGACCAAACTCAAAACTACTTGGCTTGAAAAAAAAAAGCTCTACCATAAAAAGTACCATTCGAAAAATATTTTTTTTAAACTCATCCAAACGAACCTATATCATATATCTTTTTAAACTAAAAAATGTAACACTTTTCCTCCCTCAATTATATATTTCAACAAAAATAGTTCACAAAATATTTAAACTAATTTATAACCTTATTCAATTTTAGGGATAATTACATCTACTGCCCCTCTAAAGATTATAAACTATAATTGGCCCCCCAAAATTTTTCAATATTAACAAGACATACCCTAAGCAATTTAAAAATTACCCATACCCCCCTAAGCAGTTGGTTTCCAATCATTTTTTCATGAACATTCGATTTTACCCCTAATTTCTAACTTGGAATAATTACATCTATTACCCCTCAAAAGATTGAAAACTACAATTGGACCCTAAAATTTTTTAATATTAACAAGACATACCCTGAGGAATTTAAAAATTACCAATACCTCATGAGCAGCCGATTTTCGATAATTTTTTCATGAACTTTCGATTTTACCCCTAATTTTTAACTTTGAAAAATTAAAAAAATAAACTAAAAAATTAATGCTTGTAAAGACCAACAAAACCTGCGGTAATAGGTAATTAAACCGTCATGATCTCAACTTTCCAATGGCGCCCTAGTCAACACCATCGGACTCGATTTGATCGATGGTTAAAGAGAGTCAAATTTCATGTTTTCCGACAAAGCTTGTAGGAATCTGACAAATTTTATAGCATCGTGGTTTGCCTGCCGTGAACTTACCACATTTTCTAAAGTCAACTCGTTTTGCTATCGTTTAGTCGCCGATCAATCTCCTTCTTTCTATGGTTGTTGTCTCCGTTGATCTACCCATCGCCGGTGACCAACCAACGGTGCTTACACCAATGGATTCGCCTCACAACACTTGCTCCGACTCCTACATCAATCTATTGCATGTGTAGGGTACACTGTGTTTTTGAAAAGAAGATGTTGTCCCTTGTTTGTAGCTGTATATATTTATATATATGAAATTTTTAAATATTTAAGTATGGATATCTTAATTTAAGTATTTATGTCCAAGGATAATTACATTCACTAGCACTTTGAAGATTGAAAACTACAATTGATCTCCCAAAATTTTTTATATTATCAAGACATACCCTGAAAAATTTAAAAATTAACAATACCACCCCTACATTTAGTTATATTACAAAAGGCACGCATGAAAAAAATGTATGAAAATTAGAGCAAGGTTACGTTTGGATTTTCATTAAGAATTTGCTGACGCCAATTATTTTTGACCTGCAAAAGCTACTTAGGGGGGGGGTATTGATAATTTTTAAATTTCTCAAGGTATATTTGGTAATATTGAAAATTTTTGAGGGATTAATTGTAGTTTTCAATCCTTCAAGGGTAGTAAATGTAATTATTCCTAAATTTTAAATTATGTTGTAACTAAAGATGTTGACTTTTCAATCAAAAGTCAGTCTTCGAATCTTCGACTCCAAAAGTAACATTTACTCACTTTCCTTTTCTCATAATTTGGACTAATAAATTATTCCTCTACGTTACGTTGAAAAAAAAAAAAAAATTATTCCTCTGATGATGGAGTCCAAAATTTCCCAAAATAAAACAAAATCCGATTCAAAACCCTTGCATTTCCCTCCTCTTTCAAGAACAATCGACAGTCAGTAACAATGGAGCCGATATTTCAACCTCCGATCGTCGATATCACCAACAGGTATGCTTCACTTTGATCGGTGATTCTTCCAATTTCCTTGTTAAATAATGAAATTGTGGTCTGTGAATCCTGAGGTTGTTTTAATTGTTCGTTTCATGCTTGTGAGCCCACATCACGATTTGCTTTACAGTTTTATTTTGATCGATCGTGAATGTGAGATAATTGTCAGATTATGGGCTTATATGCTTCTTGTACCTCTGAATTGTTAACTGCATTTTGATCCAAAAACGTTGAAAAGAATTTACGGCACGATATTTTTCCCAATTTCAGATGTGGTGAATTGTATAGCAGCTCCTTTATCATATCATTCTATTCCATTTCTGATTCTTTCAGTAGATATGTGCTTTTTTATGTTTGAAATCCTTTTACTTGACACTCAGTTGTTTGCATGATTTAGAAGAGAAAGAGATAGGTACTAAGTGATCTTACAGTTTGACAAACGGAGATATCAATGGAGCATGAATTGATTAGAATTTGAAAAATAACAATAACACTTTCAGTGGCTCTTAAAAAAAAATACAACGCCAAGGTATTCATGATGGTTGATAGCCGGCAACATTGCACCATCTTACTCCTGGCCTGGTCTTAACCAAACAAACTATAATGAGAAGAAAACTGCCCTCGAATGGAGGGAAACAATACAACTTGTATGCTATGATCAGAAAAATATCAATTACCCTTCTTTCAGGACATCAAATCTGCTGCAATATACGTTGTTGATATGACTAACAGAGGGGAAGATCAGCTGGAGGAGACTCTAATGTTTGCAGTTCTCCACACCATTTTCCACCTGGAAAGCCATTCCAAACCCCATGTGAGGTGGACATCCAAGTGACAGTGCATAAGCCAGACCCTGTTAATGTTGAAACTATACATAGTGTATTTCAATGTGAAAGTATGAAAAAAGGGAC